>JAADYB010000232.1:0-29878 GCA_023338075.1 Phytopythium litorale
GGTCGGCATCTTCATCTTCTTGTTGATCTCGCGCGTCAGCATGGCGATCTGCTGCGTGAACGTCAGCACCGAGCAGACCTCGGAGATGTCGTTCAGGTTGCGCACCAAGTCTTCGTTTGGGTAGGAGAACGGGATGAGTGTTGCGAAGCTGAGGAATGCGGCGGTGAGCAGTAAGCGGACGTGTGGATCGCGTCGCCTTGCGTAGAAGACAGTGAGGAGGTACTGGAAGAGGGAGTAGTTGAGGACGATGGTGAGCGGCACACACAGCGAGTCGCTCGAGACGTCGATCTGCTCCTGCGTGACCATCTCGTCGCTCGAGATTTGTGCGGCCCGGTTTGCTCGTGTTGTTTGTCGTTGGAGTGCTGAGGCTGCACGATGGCGAATGGCAGCGAGAATAGGACTCGGGACATCAATGGCAGCAAGTTGTGAGCCGTCGGGGCCTCAGAGCGTGTTTGAAAGCAGCTGGATGCACGACCAGGTTGATTATTTTAATCTCCGCACGAAGGCCCTGCACCTTTGCGATCCTCTCCATGAATAGCGAGGTGGGAAACTGAACCAACCTCGAAGTCGATCGATGTGAAACGGAACCAACCGCGGAGGCAATCGATTGATCACCTTTCGCGCTGTCTTTGGCGAGCAAGTCGAGGGAGCGACCCGCAAATGAACGCGCTGGAGCGGGTCTTGTGATGGAAAGGGAGGGCATTATCTCGTTGGCATCGTCGGGAGTGAAAGCTTGGTCGGGCCAAGCTGTTCGCTGGTCGAGATGAGTGGCTGGTCACCCGCAGGCCTCACTACCGCTCTCCGCTTCATCCGCGCTGCAAGAGTGAGGCTCTCAGGTCGATTCGGATCTGCGGCACTGCCACTTCGTTGCTCGGCAGTCTTCTTCTTCTTCGAGCTACCAGCTCTGTCCAGCACTGGACCGGGCGTGGTGCTCACATGTCTGTGGTCGCTTCGGCTCACATCCACGCCGGTGTCGGATGGCACCACAGACGTGACCTGTGCCTGCCGATTGTTGCTTTGCTGGCGTCCTGGGGTCCTGGAGCTGTGGAGAGAGCCCATGCTTACCAGCTTGGCCCGGATCGTCGAGGACAAGCACAGCGCAATGGTAAAGCGGAGCCAGAAGCCTTGGATGTGGTGCCAATCCAGCCCAGTGGTTTTCGTGAGCACCTTGAACGGCACGGCGTGGGTCAGCAACAGCCAGTAGAAGACCACCTCGCGCTTCTGGTGCTGCCAGATGTGTGCCCAGCCGCGAACCATGCCAAGGAAGTAGAAGCGGAAGCCGACCACGAACGAGAGCGTGATGTACTCTGCGACCATGTCGACCAACTCGATGACGTCCAGCGCTGCTGCATCAGGCGATGCGATGTGGACGACGTTGCCGATCAGCACGCCCAGGCCCACGAACACGAGCAGCTCGGCGATCTTGCCAAGCCGTCTGATGACTGGCAGCTTCACCTTCTTGTTGATGTCGCGCGTGAGGATGGCGATCTGCTGCGTGAAGGTGAGCACCGAGCAAACCTCGGAGATGTCGTTCAGGTTGCGGGTGAGGTGCGCGTCTGGGTACGAGAAGGGCACGAGCGCGCCGAAGCTGATCAAGGCAGTCAGCAGCAGCACTCGGACGCGAAGCTCGTGGCGCCGGGGCAGGAAGACCGTGAGCAGGTACTGGAAGAGCGAGAAGTTGAGAATCACCTTCATGGGCTGGCAGAACGCCAGTCCCGCGCGGTTGACGCCGTCTTGGGTCACCAGTGGCGCCATCTTGGGGTCGATAAACCACACACTGCGGCGGTTGCTGTTGTGCCTGGCTCGGCCAGCTTCGGAGGCGTTCGCTGCTGTCGAAGTGCCTTGCAAGGGGCTAGCTGTGTGAAGATGGAGGTCTGGATGCACTTGGGAGCTGCAGGTAAGAGTGCTGGGACGTGCTCTTACCGCCTCCGAGCGCTCTCAACCGCCGCCACCACCCAGTCTCTCGAGCATTTTGGCCTCGACGGTCGTCGTCATCGTTTCACACACGCTGCAAAATTAGTCAGGCGGCGTTGGAAGGATCGGAGGCGCTTGTTGTTGCTGGCGTTGGCATCGGTCTGGCTGCGTTGCGTTGTGTGTTTGGCTGCGGCTATTGTTGGAAGTGGTGCAAGATCGGCTGCCGTCGACACTCGGGAAGGTTTCGCGGCGCCAGTGACGGAAACGCCATCCGATCCGCTTGCCAACGCCCAACAAGCAGCAACGCAACCAACCGCGCGTGTTTTATGCGTCTGCCGTTCCACGACATGCAGCGGAGCGAGTGCTCTGTCCGTCCGTCCCTCGTCCTTGCCCGCGCGTCTATTCCTGGGCCGCGCGCTGCGCGAAGGCGGCGCACGCGACCGTGTTCTTGAGCAGCATGGCGATGGTCATGGGTCCGATGCCGCCGGGCACGGGCGTGATGGCGGCGGCGCGCGCGCTGGCGGCGACGAACTCGACGTCGCCCAGGATCTTGTAGCCGCGCTTGCTGCCGGCGTCGTCCACGTAGTTGATGCCGACGTCGACGACGACGGCGCCCGGCGCGACCCAGTCTCCCTTGACGAGCTCCGGGCGGCCGGCGGCCACAAAGAGCAGCTCGGCCTGGCGCACTGCAGCCTCCAGGTCAGCCGTCTGCGCGTGGCACGTCGTGACGGTGGCGTGCTCGCCGAGCAGCAGCAGCGACAGCGGCAGCCCCACGAGCTTGCCGCGGCCCACGACGACCGCGCGCTTGCCGGCCAGCGCGACGCCGTGGCGCTTGAGCAGCTCGAGGCAGCCCGCGGGCGTGCAGGGCTCGAGCCGCAGGCGCTCGGGCGCCGCCTCCACGGGCTTCTTGTCGGCCAGGCGCGCGAAGTGGCGCGAGTGCAGGCCGTCGACGTCCTTGTCGGCCGGGATGGACTCGAGCAGCTCCTCCTCGAGCGGCTGCAGGTGCGCGGGCAGCGGCAGCTGCAGCAGCACGCCGTGCACGGCGGCGTCGGCCGCCAGACCCGCCAGCAGCGCGCGCAGGTCGGCGGCGCTGGCGGCCGCGGGCACCTCGTGCACCTGCGGCGTGATGCCCACGCGCGTGCAGGCGTTCTTCTTGAGCCGGATGTACGTCTTGGAGTCGGCGTTGTCGCCCACGAGCACGAGCGCGAGCACCGGGGGCGCCGCCAGCGCAGAGACGGATGCGCGCAGCTCTTCCTCGATCGCCTTGGCGCACGCCTTGCCGTCCAGGACCGTCGCCATCGCCGCCGGAGTTGCCGAGGCGGGTCAGCGCCGAAGTGATGGGAATGCGGCGGGAATGGGTGGCGGGGACACTTTCAGCCAATGAGCGCACGACTTCAGAGTTTACAGACGAATTTCATTCAATCAAAGAACCGAGACGCGTGATCAGAGTACACCCATGAGGCTTTTTGTGGGGTTTATTCATTGAAAGGAGGGGGGACACACGGGAATGGAGCGCCGCGGGCGGCGGCGGGAAACACAACGCGGATATGGAGAGCACAAGCCGGCGACGCCCGCCGGCAGACAGCGGGAGGGGGAGCGGCGAGGGCTGCGGCCGGTCAGCGCCGCGCCCGGAGGCAGCGGTGCGTCGTCCCGCTGAGGTTGATGGACGGGCTGGTGCGAGACGACAGCGGCGGCGGTCGACCGGGTGGACGGGGAATGGAGACGCGCGAGGCGGCGGGCGGCCTAGACGCTGAGCGGGTGCATGGCCTCGCTCTCCCACCGCAGCATGCCGAACATGGCCTCGTTGGCGAGCTGGTTGAGCACCTTGTCGTCCTTCTCGCCCTTGACGTCGTAGTAGCCGAGGAAGTGCGCCTTCCACTGCTCCGTCTCGTTCGACGAGCCCGTGAACATCCAGCCCTGGCACTCGTCGCCGCGGATGCAGTTCTCGGCCGACTCCGTCTGCACCGAGATCGACTTGGTGCCCACGTAGTAGTTGTCGCCGTCGCGCAACCGGAACGCCACCGAGATGAACTCGCGGTCCGACAGGTCCGACGCCACCGACGCGATGCGGTGCACCACCACGATATCGTCCGTCACCTTTTGCAGGATCTGTGCACATAGAACGACAAGACGCAGGTTGTTAGATCAGTTGCGCGCGGTTGATCCACAATCCGCAGGTGTCGGTCGACACGGCAAATACGTACGCGGAACTGCTTCACGTCCGGGTAAATACGCTTGCACTTGTCGGGCGAGGTGATGATGTCCCACGAGGCGTTCGCCACCTCGCGGATGTTCTTGTCGCCGATCGAGCGGACGGCGCGGAAGCTCAGGCACGTCCCCGTGGCCCACAGCTCCGTCTTCCAGCCCATGGCGTAGCACACGTTCGTCTTTGAGTTGACCGACGGACCAAAGCCCTTGAGCTCGTTGTACGCCTGGCGCACCGCCTCGTGGCACAGGTTGAGGTCCACGACGAGCGTCGGGCCCTTTAGCGGGTTCATCTGGTCGCTGAACCACATGGGCACGTTCGAGATCTTCTTGCGGTCCACGTCGCGGCAGTCGCTCGGCAGAGCGTTAAGGCCGTACTGGATCATGCGCGCAAAGTTCTCGTGCTGCAGCAGCTGCTCCTTCAGCTTGTTGTTGTCCTTGCGCAGCGTCTGGACGGTCAGCATCTGCTTCTCGTACGCCTCGGTCAGCGCCTGCTCGCTCATGCCCGCCATCTGCGAGCACTGCTCCGTCAGGTCGCCGCCAATGATGCGGATCTGCTCCTTGAGCTCTTCAATGCGGTCGCGCAGGAAGCTCTCCTCGTCCTTCTGCTTCTTTCGGCGGCGGCGCGACGCGTAGCGAACCTGCTGGCGGCGACGCTCCTTCTTCTTGCTGATGTCGTCGTCGCCCATGCCTGCTTCGTCGTCGCTGCTTCCCGCGTGGCTGTTCGTCGTCGCCAGCGCCGAGCTGTTCGACCCCTTCGAGTACGAGTTGCTGGCAGGGATGAGCGCGCTCGGCGCGACCGACGACGCGTTGCTTTGCCTTCGGTTGTTGGCGGGCGCCGAGGGGGCCGTCGGCGGCGCCAGAGGGCCAGCCAGACCACTAAGGCCGCTCACACCGCCCATCGAGGACGTCGGCTGGGTCGGCACCTGCTGCTGCATCGAGACGCCGACGCCCATGTGGTTCATCTGCATCGAGCTCGGCGCACCCATGTTGGGCGGCTGAGCCCCGCGGCCGGGCATCCTGTTCTGGCCCATCATGCCGCCGGGCTGCTGGAGCGAGCCGCGCTGAGGCGGCGGGGCTTGCGCGCGCGGAGGGATGATGTGCGGCTGGTCGTAGACGTGGTTCGGCATCTGGCCCAGGTGGCTCTGGTCGCCCATGCCGACGCCCACGGGGTCGCCGCCGAGCGCCATCATAATGTCCTCCACGAAGCGCGGGTCGTCGTCGGGCACGAGTCCCTGCTGGTGGAAGGCGCCCATGCCGCCGCCGGCGCCGCCGAGGCCGCGGTGCCCGCCGTGCGGCGCGACGCCGGCGTTCGGGTGGTACATGCCGTTGCCCATGGGCATGGCGAGCGGGTCGAACAGCATGTCGCTCATGAAGTGCTGCGGGGGGCCCATCATGTTCTGCTGCTGCTGCTGCTGCTGCTGCTGGCGCTGCGGCGGCGACATGCCGTTCGGCATGCCCGCGCGACCCTGCGGCAGCCCATACGGGTTGCGTTGGTCCATCAGGCGGTCGAGAGCTGGCGGTCGAGAGCTGGCGGGCGGGCGAGCGGGCGGGCGGCACTCCGGGCTCGTCGGTCGGTCGGGGCGATGCGTTGCCTGGTGACCTTGGCTCCCCCTTTCTCTTCGCGGTTCTCGGTTCTTTCGGGGACTGCGAGCCTTTTTCCGTTCTGGGCCGCCTCTGCCGACCGAGTCGAGCGCCACGAAGGGGGAGGAGGAGGACGAATGCAATTCAAAGCGAGGCGTCCCGCAATTCAAATAGGTAGAATTCGGGACGGGGTTAGGGCGGAGAAAGGCCTGCGGAGCGAGAGGGGAGGGCGATTATACATTTTGACATTTTGACAAAACTCGTGCTTTAAATCGGTCGGTGGCACAACTGCCATCTCCAGCCACCGACTGTTTTCAATCGGAACGAAAATATCAGTGCACATTACGGTGCATTACTTTTCATGAGCTGGTGATTCCTTGTGGATACGATCACATTTGTCCCATTCGGAGCTGCTGTCTGCCGTGGAAATCCGTAACAGCCTCGTGCTGCAAGTCATCACGACCGAGTGGCTCGATACGCCCGCGGCACGCCGGGCTTGGCGAGTGCTGTGCTTTGACCTGCGGCAGTGCCGACAGCCTCAAAGTCAACAGGTGCTCTCATTCTGCGCGTTGGATTCAAAGATCCTTTTCGACGGATTTAGGTCGATTCATTCGATAAATGGAGGCCTCCGCGTGCTTCAATGATCTTCCCATCCCATACAGAACGCAAGTGTGCGCATCCAGAATCATGAAACGTGACACGAGTTCGGACAATCGTTCCATTTTGCAGACGACGCCAGCATCGCTCTCTTCAAAAGCGACTAAAATTCGTGTGTTCAGTACGGTACCGAGCGGGCAGTGTTGACGGGACCAAAAGTCGTCTTGCACAGTCCAGTTGGGGAAGAAGTGTCGCGGCAGCAAATGGATGACCGCCGCCGCCGCCGCCGCCGTCCATGCGCGGCGACATGGTGCCGAAGCGCCTTGCTTGGGGACGACAAGCCACACAGATGGTGTCATCTCAAACAAACAAACAAATAAATGAAGGTGTCGTCGACTCTGAGATGAAACTGGGGCGTCGACGTCATGAACCCATCTCCCTGGCGAGTCGGCAGATGGGCCATTGCCGACGTCTGGCGCTATACAGTACGCATCTGTATAATTCAAGCGTATACTTTGGCATGGAGTCAGTGTCTGATGGCGAGGCAACACGTTATTTGTATGTCCATCATATCTGAGTCTCCAAGAACACCTTCGTTATCCGAAATCTATCCGGACGTCGAGAATCGGCAACGAATGGGGATGGGGCGTGAAAATAGACAAATGTCAGAAACCGTATATCATCTGGGAATGCCACGAACGACCAGCTCGCCCGTTGTTCAGGTTGCTGCGAGCTTGACGCCGTCTGCAGTCGAGCGGCGACCTGTCCTGCCGCGTCCTGGACTTGCCGACGCGCTGCCGGCCGTCTCGCGGCCCCACTTGTCGTCGTCCAGTGTTCATTAATCTTGGCTGGGCGTCATGATCAGCTCAGGTGATCGGCAGCGTTTTTATGCGGAAGGGGCGGTCGCCCGTGTCAACGCTTCGTTTACTGCGCTCAAGATCGAGACGTCTCGAACGTGGGGAGCTCTTCGCTCGCGCCAAGTCTCGGGCTCGCGGCGTTTGTTTCCAGCCGGGCAAGTCCACACGTTGGTGCCTTGGTCCGCCCCTCTTGCAAATCCTTGCGTCGCTGCGAGGACTCTCCGCCCGCCCCCGATGTCCCCGCTTTCGTTTGCACACATATTGCGCTGCATCGCATCTCCACGGAAACTGTCGCATTATAAAGCTCGGCATACGCATAATGACGTCTCTCAAATCATCTACCCGTATAGCATTATTCTGTTGCCACGATCGTCGCCTCGAAGAGACGCGAGCACTGCCATCATGAGCACGGGACCAGAGCCGCCGCTCGCCGCCGCGGCCGCGACCGCTACCCGCGCAGGGGGAAAGCTGAGGGGCCGGCGGCGCGTGCCCAACAGCCGGCTGGGCGTGGTCCCGGCCGCGCCGACGCTGCCGCCGCTAGCGGCCACGGGGGAGTCGCCAAGGCGCGCGCCACTCGCGCAGCAGCAGGCGGCCGAGTGCGCGGCGCTCGAGCAGCAGTTCGCGGACCGCGTGCGCGCGCAGCGACAGCAGAGTGACGCGCAGCACCTAGCAGAGATCGTCACCGCCGCCTTGGACGACAGCTGGGCAGCGGCGGGCGAGTCCGGCGAGGGCGACGATGCGTTCGTGCTCGCTGGTCGCCTCGCCCGGGCAATCGGTGCCAGGTGTCCGCACGCGGCGCAGCTGCTGTCGCTGCTTGTGTCCGAGGCGCAGGATCTCGTGCAGAGCAAGCTGCGCAGCGAGGCGGAGCGCTCGGACCGGTCCGCGCTTGGCATCCATTCGTTGAGCCCGAGACCACCGGGGCGAAACAGCAGCAGCAGCGACGAGGACGCCGGTAGCGAAAGCGGCAACGACAGCACTGACAGCCACGACGAGCGCGATGCTGGACGGGAGGCGTCGCCTCGCTTCCCACCGCAGGCTACCCAACGTCGCTTCCGCACGACGCTGCGCAGCCGGCGCTTCCCGCCGACGCGCGTGTCCGAGAGCGAGCGCGTGACCACCAGGTCCGCGTACACGCCTTTCAGTCACCACCAGTGGGGAGCAGTCGCACGGGGCGAGCTGCGGATCGACTCGGAGGCCACGTCACCTGCTGCTGCTCATTCTGATGATAGCCGTACCGAAGATGGGATCTACGATGCAGTGGGGAGCCCACAGTGGACTGTCGTGCTCTTCCCTCGCGCTCGTCCGAGCCTGAGCCGCGAGGAGATCGGTGCCTTCATGGCATGGGCGACGAAGAAGCTTGATTCCCTCGAGACAAACGAGCGCTGCGTCGATAGCAGCGGCTTCGAGGACGACTCGAACGCGGCAGCAGCGGCAGCGACTCGGTTCATGGGCGAACTCGCCGCGCGCGAGCTTGTTGCCTACGAGCTATCGCGGCTTGTGTTTGACAAATGCCCGACAACGGCTCGCTTCCTCCACGGATTGTTCATCGAATTGCAAGAGCTTGCAGTAAGGACGCTCGCGGCCGCGGACAAGGAGGCGCACGTTCTGGACCAGCGCCATCGCAACGCGTTGCTCGACCAGCAGAAGCTCAAAGCGCGGCGAGAAGCAGTTGAGGGCTCGCTGCTGGCGCTACAAGACACAATGAGGCGGCGGCAGCACCAGTTGCTGACCGAGCGAGAGTGGATCATTCGCCAGCGGAAGAAATTGAACGTGCTGCTGGCGGCGGATCAAGTCATCGTCCGCCGCGTTGCGGGTGTGCTGCAGCACGGCATTGAGTGTGCAGACGAGCTGCTGAGCAGCGTTCGAGATAAGCAGGAAGGCGCGACCGGGTCGTCTTCGCCCTTTGTGGTGTCGACCGTGGCATCATACTCCGCGTCGTACTCGGCAGTGCAGGAACTAGTGGATCTAGTGGCGACGAAATACGCAGCTCTGACTGAGGTGCAGCAAGCCAAACGCGAGTGCGATGAAGACCGTAAGCGGGAGTTTTCCCGAGACAGGGGATGTGATCACATTGCCGACGCCGTGATCGACAGCGATGAACATAGTAGTCGTCAAGTGATCGTGTTGGCCACAGAGGATGTCGTTGTGGCGACAGATGAACTCAAAGCCGCGCTGGGGAGACTGACTCGGCTGCTGACGACAAAATGCCCCGACAGCGGAGTCGGGTGGGCCGCGGAAGAGTTGTGGGACCAAGCGCTCTTCATCCCATCGCCCGAAGATGTGCAGGACGTCGACCGTGACATACAGCAGCTGTGCGCGCACGTCGAAGCGTTCATTCTGCACGAGCGCCAGCGGCGGCTGCTGCATCTCCACAACGGAAGAAGGGTCCACTCGGCGACCCAAACAGATTTGACAACGTGCGGGCCTGGGTTCCTTCGCGGACGCCAGCGCGCCAACGCATTTCTGTCAGCACGACCTGGACTGGCGACGGGACTGGCGACCACTTCGTCGCTGGTACCAAACGTTGACGCGGAGAGGTTCTCCAAAGGGGCCGTGGCATCGACAGGTTCTCGTTCACATCCGGCAACGCATCGTCCAAGACAACTTCACTCCACGGGAGCAGTCCCATCGACGGAGCGAATTCTTGGAGTCACCTCCAACAGTCAGGTGGTTGTCACTCAGTCAACTGAGACGCCGCCATCGACACGAGTGGCTTTGTTGCGGGAAAGCAACAGCGAGTTGCTCCGAATGTTCTTGCCCGAGGGGCTGCGGCCATTTGTTCGCAGCATTCCGGTCGATTACGAGCCCCGCCAACTGTCGCTGACGGTCGTGCACGCCATAATCTCGTACGTCTTCAATGAGATGTGGGCTCTCTTGCAGCAGGAAAATCTCCAGACCATGAACGGCAGCAGTCCCATGAGGCGATTCGGGGCGTCGGCATCATCTCCAGTGCCGATATCGGTCCGCACCGCTCACGAGTACCTGTACCGCATCTACCTCGAGCACTTCCAAGCGCCGTCGTTTGCTGTGTGCCGTTTACTTGACCTGCTCGTGAGCGCGGGCCGTCTCGACACGCAAAGCTGCAAGGTGCTGCTGTTCTGCAGGCTCATGGGGCTTCCAGGGACGGATCCGCTGCCTCCGGACTCCTTTTGGTTCCTGCTAAAGGCGCTCCACGTTCTCCAGCGCTCATGCATTGGGTCAGGCAACTACTTTCTCCTGGACGCGCATGGTGTGAACGAGTTTGTTCCGCAAGCGAGCGCGTGGGAGGCGCTCAGCCAGCTTTTCTACAACGCAGGAAATGACGTCATGAAGCGGCTGCGAATGCGATTGGCAGGGCTCGCGAGCGTCTTCGGTGCTGTCTGGATCCCTGCTTACAATGTCATGGAGTTTGTGGTCGAGGAGTGGATCCTCGGCCAGGCAACATTGCGGTCAGCTCTTGAAGAAGCGATGTCCATGAAGCGGAACGCGACAATCCGAGACAATATCAACACACCAGACGCCATCGTCACATACACTGAGTTCCTCGAAGTGTTCGAGAGCTTGAACCTTCGAGTGAGCCGCATGGAGGCCGCACAAGCGTACCGGCGCCTGATGAGCAACGCTCAACATTGGCAAAAGAGCGGCCTGAGCAACAGTCATAGCGCGAACAACGGCGATGCCGCAACGTTCGATCTTGAGCGCTTCAATGATCAGTGGCTCAGCCTTGTGCTTGTAACGGTCAATCGTGCACAGCACCAACAATACACCAGTCCGCAGGCATATGCCGCCAGCCGACGCCTGAGTGATTCCAGTTCTGGAGAAGGAACGAGTGCTGCCATCCACTTTGGTGCTCCATGTGAAGTCCTTGTGACGGCCAACCAGAGTCTCTCACGTCGCTTCCTCAAGGCGACGTGGGAGCAGACCAAGCCAGACTTCATTCGCTGGCTCGATCTTGCATTCCACGATATCGGACTCCAGGTACGGCTCATCCAGCAAATGGACAGCATTTGCGACTCCGCGGAGCTTCCGACACACCTCGCTTGGCGAGGATTCCAGCAGATCATCCAGATCGTCACATTTGGTGGTGCCGATTCATAGCTACGACGAGTGCGGAAGTGGTAAACACAGATTTAATGTGGTGTCCTTGGCTCTGGAGCAGGGTTGTTACTGTCCCGTTGAGTCCGCGTGGTAACAAGAGGCGGGGGACTTCGCAGCTCGGACGACTTGCTTGAAGTGTTGCTCGACGCGTTTCTCCAGAACAAAGGCAAGCTGTGGTGATAGATCTTCGTAGCGCGTGTGGTAGATGTGGCGCTGGATCAAAGGACTCGTGACAGTGGCGCAGTACTTGTCCAGGATCGAGTCGTAGGCAGGGATTGCACTGTCGAGCGGCTTGGTCGCCACCCAGTTCTTCTCTCGCTCGATTAGCATGGGATCTTGGGGCTTTATCAGCTTCCGCCCACCAAAACCGTACGGGGTTGAAGATCTAGCTCGCTCTGCCCTAGCCAGACTCGGCGCTGCACTGCTTGCTGACGGTGGTCTTGCAATCGAGTCGCCCTTTGACGGAGGAAGCACCGAGCGCGGGATGAAAGACTCATACTTGCTGACGTCGTCACCGTGGCGAAACATGTTGAGAAAGAGCCAATCGCGCTTGTCTTTATCGACGATTTGGGCATCAATTCGCAAGTTGGGCGGGCTTTTCACCGGCTTGAGCTCTCGCAGCAACTCCGGAGATAGCGGCTTCTTTGTGATCTTCTTCTGTCTCGGCACTGGTTCCTTTCTTGGCAGCGAGGGGTACTCGTCTGGTAGTTGCAACTGCTGGGTGCGCTTCGGTGGTGAACAGCGAGTTGATCTATCAGGCGATGGTGCCTGCTCAGATCTTGGGGTTGCAGCAGTTGAGGCCAAAGTCGAGTCGTCTGCCTCCTGGGGCATGCTCACGTCAGTCGCAGCGGTGGTGTGCGTGGCGCTTTGTGTCTCAATTACCACGCCACCTCTGCTCGCGATAGTTGGTCGAATTAAAGCACCCGTCCTCGAGGTGCGGTTAACCCGTCCGCAGCTACTGCTGGCTTGAAATGGGGGCATTGGGCGTGATGTCGTTGGCGTGTTGCTTGTTGCTCTGCGGCCAGATGTCGAGTCCATCTTTGTTTTCGCTGGTGGTGGTCGCGGTCGCTTTGATTGGCTGCTGGCTGTGGATGGTTCCACCGCTCGTGTCGACTTCTCTTGAGCATCGGCACTGCTGCGGTTGTCTTTTTGAATATCCACAGCGGAAGCTCTATTCTGTCCGTGACGATCGGATTCTTCGACCCCAATACCATCGCAGTTCAGATCTTGTGGAGTGTCCGTGTTCGGCTTGTCGGTTGCACCTTCGCCGTTTTTGTCTTGAGCTTGGAAGTGTTCTTCAGATGAGTGAGTACTCTTTGGTAGTCCGCCTTCACCCCCTTTCACAGTGCTATCGACTGTGTTTTCAAGCCGGATGTCAACTGCACGATACTCTTCAGTAACGCTGTCGACTGGATCGTCATCCGTCAGGTATGGATCATCATCTCCAAAGCTAGCGGCTTCATCTTCGTCAAAATCGTTCTCTTTGCCGTAAGGATCAAACGTGCTCGACTGAAGAACAGTGGCGATCCCAACTGCATCTTCTTTAGTCCCCAGGACTTCACGTTGTGCTTGGATAAGCGCTTGCGCTTCACGAAGCAATGCCTCTGTCTCGCGGCGGCTGTCGTCCTCCAACCCGGCAATCGAGAATATCTGAGCGTTGGTCTCACTTCCACTCGTAGAGAGAGGATCACGCGGCCCATCAGCTCCCCCAAGTTGTTCCCTCGTGTCGTCACTGAAGGCATCTTCATCATCCGCGTATTTGTCGACGTCTTCGTTGTCCCCCGCTTCACCCTCGTCGCTAAACTCTTCGTCACCATATCCTGTGGGTGACTCACCACGCTCACAAGCAAATTGAGCGTCATCTTCACTAACCGTTGGAAAGATAGCTGCTGATCTGTCTGAGTCGGTGCTTGTCGCTCTCGCTTGGTCTGCACGTTGCGCACTGATGAGCGTCTGCACTTCCCACACCAATTGCTCGGTCTCACGACGATTGGGCATGTCGGAGCTAGTGTCAGCCGTGATGCTAGGCGACACAACGCCGTGAACCTGACTGCCCGTGCCATTCGTCTCGGGTGAGACCTCATCGCTGACAGTTGATTTGGTGGCGGCATCTCTCTCTGCTGCGCTTTCACGCAATCCTGGAGATGCCTGACCTTCTTCCTGGCGAAAAGGTGGACTGCCTTCGTGGGTGCTCGCAATACTGCACGTCGAGGCATCAAGGTACGCCGCCAAAGTAGTTGGCAACCCCATGCGCGCGACATCCTCCGCAGCCATTTCCGAGACACTCGGCAGGCGGGTCAGGAACATTTGCGACTTGGATTTCCTTGCAGGGAGGACAACTGGTTGCTGATTCCGTTGTTGAAGCGAGAGTGACCGGAGTCGCGCCACCGTTTGTGACGGCGATTCGCCTCCCGATTGACTCGATTCGTCGGAGTCGTCACTGTCGGACCCGCTATCTCCAACTTCTTCTTCTTCGTCCAAGCAGACTGGCCGGGTTTCCTCCAGCACTGGCAACGGGACCAGAGTGTGCTTGGACCGTGGCGACCCCTCCCCATCACTAACGTGCTCGTATCCATCGGTCCATCGCTTGAGCGCGGCCGCCGGGACGGAGGGAACACTCGCGCTGCGCTGCGAGGCATCCACAGCAGTAGCAAGCGGGACGCTCGGAACGCTAGGAACACTGAAGCTTCGACTCGGAAGGAGAAGTGGTTTGCGTGTGTTGCTTGGAGCAGGAGCGTCGTCTGGCTCGCTTGCTTTCACCGCGGTTGACAATTCGCTTGAAGCATCAGCAGCAAGCCGATCGCCCTGACCCATCGATACACTCATAGAATCCACAACCCCTGGCGAAATGAGTGAGAGGTCAATGGAGCCCCCAGGGTCATCCTCAGCCTCGAACTCCTCTTCCCCATCGTAGTCCTCTGCTTCGTCTCTGGCGTCCGCACCATGCCCACTCACCGACCCGCTGGCACCGGCACCGGATTCTTCAGCTTGTGACGCCGGATGAGCTGCTCCAGCCGACTTGGGAGGCCCCTCCTCCTCCTCGTACTCGTCCTGGTCGTACACATCCTCGCCCTCCGAGCCGTACTCGTCGCCGGAGTATCTTTCGTCCTGCGCATGCCACACATCACGAGACACCCGCGAATAGTCAGCATCGCCGAGGAAGAGGTCACGGCATACGCCGCCGCGACCATAAAACGACCGGGGCACAGAGTCCCGCGCGACACTCCACTCGCCACGTCCCGCACCTGCTCAGCCGCCATCTCCCGCCTTCGCCCCTCGCCAGACGCGCACCGCTCGCTCGCTATCGGCTTCTCCGCGCCGAACTCGACGTCCCCGTGGCTTGTGCGTCGCGTCTAAATTTACGATAATGGGCTTGTAGCAGAAAATAAACAAGACTCGGGGCGGCAGGCAGCTCTCCTCGCCAGTTCGGTTGGCCTCCGACACTGTCCAAATCGACAGCGAGTGCAGGAGATCAAGCCTCCCGCGGCGCAGACAACCACGCAGCGTCCGGACGAGGAAAGAGGTTCGAGGCATCGCTCTCACTGAGCACGTCGACACCGAGCACGTGGATCTGCGCGGCGCCATCTCAGTCCGCGGCGAGGCACTTGGTGCGCTGGACCACCCTCCACTGGCCGTCGGCTGGATCGTCCTTCACAGCGCTCATAGCATCGCCGCCGCCACAACGTGTGCTCATGGCATCCTCACTCCCCTCCACCTTGAAAGTGGTCGGGCACTGCTGGCCTTTCTCGGATTGAGACTGGAGCAAGGTGGTTTCCCCTGGAGTGATGGTCCCATCTGGTCGGAAAGGCAACTTGGCATTTCGGCCAATTGTAACCCGTCAATGCTCCACATTCCGCCAATCCGCGCTCTGCACGGCGCTCCGCCTGTCATTCAGGAGCCACTTGGCCAGTGTATCCACCATTTCCCCCTCAAACATTCATTCACGGAGAGAGAACTTCGTGTTCGCCGTGTCACAATCCCAGGTGGCCAGCCGACACGGCGACACACCCTGTCATTCCAAGATTCGCGGTGTGTGGGGCAACATCCAGAGCAGTTCCGAGGCTGGAAAGGACGAGAAGGGATATGGCGGCGCGCGTGACGGTGACGGCCACGTGCTTCCAGAGCGACGACCTGGCGCCGCTGCGCGTGCTGGTGCTGCCGTTCGCGGGCGGCTCGACGCGCTCGCTGGCGCTCGAGTGGGGCAAGAGCTTCCGCGACGCGCGGCTGCCCGTCGAGCTCTGGGGCGTCGACTGGACCTGGACCGGCGAGAGCGGGCGTGCGAGCGCCGACGCGGCCCTGGCGATCGAGGTCGTGGCCGCTGTTACCGCCGCGCTCAGCGGGTGCTTCTTCGACAAGCCGTACGCAATCGTCGGCCACAGCCTCGGCGCGCTCGCGGCGTTCGCGCTCGTGGAGCACCTGCATGACAAGAAGTTCGCGCTGCCGCGCCACGTGTTCCTCTCGGGCGCGGCCAGCCCCGCTCACGCGCAAGTCTATGACGAGCTGACGCTTCTCAACAACGACGACGAGCTGCTCAAGCTGCTCAAGCAGTGGAACGGGACGGACGACGAGCTGCTTGCCATCCCGGAGAAGCGCAAACCATTGCTCGCGCAGCTCCGTGACGACCTCAAGCTGCACAATGCGCTTGTGAAGTGGTTCCACCAGAACCCGGAGGTGCGCATCGGTGCTGGTACGACGGTCTACGGTGGACTGAGCGACGCTACAGCGTCAGTGGAATCGTTGGAGGCCTGGAAAATCGTCACGGCTGCATCGTCGAGCTTTGAGGTCCAGACCTTCCCTGGCGATCACTTCTACTTGACAGGCGCGGAGAGTCAGGCCGCATTCACGGCCAGCTTCGTCGCCAAGCTCCAGGCGGTCGTCACCCAAGCGGCTCTGGAAGCGCGCGCGCTGATTGCTGAATGGAACTCGAAGACGGCGTCGTACCCCGAGGACAAGTGCCTGCACGACTTGTTCTACGCGGCCGTGAAGCGCACGCCGGATGACGTCGCCATTTTCTACGAGGGAAAGACGCTTACTTTCAGCCAAGTGGACGCTCTGAGTGAGCGCCTCGCCGACTACCTGTTCCACGTGGGTGTCCGCCCAAACTGCATTTCGGGCATCTTCATGGAGCATAGCATCGAGTTCGTGATTGCGTACATCGCCGCGCTCAAGGCTGGAGGCGCCTACATGCCGCTGGAGATCGTGTACCCGCCGGATCTCCTCGAGCGTGTCATGGAGGAGTCCAAGCCGACGATTATTCTCACCAAGAGCAAGTTCCGCAACCGTCTGCCGGAGTGGCAGCTGGCGCTCAACATGGATGAAGGCTGGGCTGAGGCCCTCGAGAGGCAGAATATTCCGCCGATGCCCGAAGACCGAAGACCGACCCACCCAGATGACTTGGCATACGTCGTCATGTCTTCTGGCACGACCGGCGTCCCGAAGGGCATCTGCTGTCCGCACCGCGGTGCTGTGCACTCGTACGACTGGCGCCTCAACAACTGCCCATTCGTCGACAATGACCGCGTGGCGAGCCACGTCTTCTTTGTGTGGGAGCTGCTTCGCCCTATGCTTGGCAACAAGCCGCTGTACGTCATCCCGGATGACACCATCTACGACCCGGTTCGCCTAGTGGAGTACATTTCGGTGAACTCCATCACGCGCATCCTGTTCACTCCGTCGCTGTGCCAACTCGTGCTTGATACGTGCTCGAGTGATGTTCTGCTCGAGAAGCTCAAGAGCCTGCGCATCGTGTGGCTGTGTGGTGAGGTTGTCACCATGGAACTGCGCGATCGCTTTGTCAAGTTGTTCCCGGACTGCGAGTTGCAAAACCTGTACAGTGTCTCCGAGTGCCACGATGCGTCTGCAGTTGACCTCGCGCACATGAGTGAGTTCGACAACGCTCTCTCGTCCAAGTATGCGTCGTGTGGCGAGGTGATGCCGAACGTGCGTGCGTACGTTCTTGATGACGACTACAAGCCCGTTTCGATTGGTGTTCCCGGCGAGCTTTTCATTGGAGGTCCGTGTCTCGCGATCGGATACCTGAACCGCCCGGAGCAGACTGCACAGCGCTTCCTCAAGACGGTGGTGCCCGGCCAGACGGTTTACCGGACTGGTGACCGCGCTCGCTTCTTGCCGAATGGCCATCTTGAGTTGATCGGCCGCTGTGACTTCATGGTCAAGATTCGTGGCTACAGTGTGGTGCTTGGAGCAGTCGAATCCGCTCTTGCGCAGCACTCACTTGTTTCGACTGCCGTCGTGCTGACAGAGGGCGAAGAGGGCCAAGACAAGCGCCTTGTCGCTTACATTGTCCCGGACAACTGGGAGCACGTTCCGTCTGCTTCGACGCTTCGTGAGTTCCTGAAGGAGAAGCTGCCCCACTACGCCATTCCGTCCATTTTTGTCGAGCTCGACGCGCTTCCCATCAACAGCGCCAGCGGCAAGCTCGACCGCAAGCGGATGCCCACCATTGAGGAAGCAAAGAAGCTGCGCAACGAATCAGTCGATCTCACGGTCGATGTCACGCTCGCACTCGACACGGAGACGGAGAAGCAGCTCGCGGCGATTTGGACCGACTTGCTGCGCCTCGAGAACTCGAGTGTGCTGAACAAGAAGGTGAACTTCTTCGATGTCGGTGGCCACAGTCTGCTCGCGACTCGGTTGGTCTCGAGCATTCGTGATGCGTTTGACGCCCACCTTACGCTAGCTGATATCCTCTCGTCTCCTGGACTGGAAGCCATCGCCTCTCGGATCGACTCGGAGCTTGGGGGCAACAAGCAAACCGACGAAGAAGCTGCTGCTCAAGCACCGAAGATCGTGTTCCCTCTGGAAGCCTACCTGGACCCTTCGATTTACCCGGCGGCAACCCGCAAGATCGGATACAGCCGCTTCCGCGTGGAAATGGTTGGGCGTCCGCCTCGCAGTGTCCTCCTGACGGGCTGCACCGGTTTCCTCGGCGCGCATTTGCTTCACGCGCTCATCAAGTACACGGAGACATCTGTGTACTGTCTTGTGCGTGCTGCTGACAATGATTCGGCCCTGGCGAGAATCGCCCAGACGCTCAAGACTTACGGACTATACAAGGACGTGGAAGATAGCTTCGAAGACCAGATCGTGCCGGTGGCGGGCGACCTGGCGCAGCCGCTGTTTGGCCTGGACACGGACACGTTCAAGTCGCTCGCGACTGAAGTCGACGCCATCATTCACAACGGCGCAGAAGTGAACCTCGTCAAGCCGTACGCCGCCCTCAAGTCGGTGAATGTGCTGGGTACGCAGGAGGTTCTTCGTCTCGCAGTTACGAATGGCTTGGCCAAGACGCGTGTCAAGCCCGTGCACTACATCTCGACGAACGGTGTGTTCCCGACGTCTTTCAAGGACGCGACACTGCGTGAGACCGCCGATCTTACGGAGGTTTCGGAGGAGCTTGAGAACGGCTACGCACAGAGCAAGTGGGTCGCGGAGCAAATGTGCCGCGAGGCTGCTGCGCGAGGTCTCCCCGTTTCGATCCTTCGGCCCGGCAACATGGCACCGTCATCGACTTCGGGCCAGTGGAACACGAGCGACTTCATCTACCTGCTCCTCAAGGGATGTGCGGAGCTTGGCGCTGTGCCTGCCAGCGAGAAGGATGACTGGCGGTTTGATCTGACCCCGGTGGACTTTGCTGCGCGCGCCATTGTGAACGTGACTGCTCTCCACCCGAGGGAGGCGCTCGGCTTGACGCTGCACATTCAGAACAGTGCGCTGCCCGTTCACGGCGCCGAGTTCTTGTCATCGTTCCGCGCCGCTGTGAGCGCTGCGAGCGGTGGCAAGAAGCAGATCGCAGAGGTGGATTACCCCGAGTGGAAGAGGCGGCTCGCGGCGGCCAGTGACAACGAGCTGGCATCGACGGAGCTCCAGAAGCTTGCTGCTGGTGTGGATGCGTTCGAAGTGTATCTGCTGAGCGACAAGGTGTTCGACTCCGAGGCTGCGACGTCGCTGCTTTCGCGTCTGGGGATCACCTGCCCGACTGTCGACGCGTCCTTGCTGCAGACGTACGTTTCAACCTGGGCTGAGCTATAGTTGGATCGGGAATCCCAGCATTGTCAGAGGGAGACAGCGCTTCGGCGCGACGAGGATGAATACACGTGTGCCGTCTGAGCCTCCTCCGTTGCCCGACACAGGCTGCAGTGCTAAACTTGGCACTACATCGTGCTGTTTTGTCCAGCATGAGCAGCCAAACAGGTTGTTCTGGACACGCACACACTGCTGAAAACTGCGGAGGCTGCATTCTTCGATCTCCCAACAAACAGCAACAGCCCGAGCGAGGAAGCAAGACGACCATGGTGCGCATCGTCATCGTTGGCGCTGGATCAGGAGGCGTCGCGTGTGCGCAGGCGCTGGCGAAGACGCTCAAGCCATCGGACCAAGCAGAAGTCGTCGTGCTTGAGAAGAACGCCTTCTACTACCACGCGGTCGGTGTGCCGCGCGCGTTCGTGGACGCGGGGTTCGCGTCCAAGCTCTTCGTCCCGCTCAAGAACGCAATTCCCGCGAGTGTCGCTGGCTTCGTTCGCATCGAGCGCGCGCTGGTGACCGAGATCTCAGAGAAACAAGTTGCTTTCCACCGGATTTTGGACGACGACTCCAAGTCGCCCACAATGGAGACGCTCACGTTCGACTACCTGGTTCTTTCCCCCGGGAGCTCGTACGTCGCCCCCATCAAGCCGGAGCTCGCCGCTTGGTCCCGTGCAGCGGTCGAAGCGCAACTCAAGCACGTGAGAGAGCAGATTGAGGGAGCGCAGTCGATCCTCATCGTGGGCGGCGGTGCAGTCGGCTGCGAGGTCGCCGGCGAGATCAAGGCCAAGCACCCGTCCAAGAGCGTGACGCTGCTAGAAGGACGCGAGACGCTTGTGGCCAACAACGCGGTGCGTGACAAGTTCCGCGCCAAGCTCATGGTGGCGCTCGAGAAGCGGCTGGGCGTGCGCGTGATCGTGGGCGAGCGACTGAAGGAGCGACTGACCGAGAACGGGTTTGAGAAGGGCTCGCTCTCGACGGACAAGGGCACGACGATCGAGAGCGACATCCAGCTCGTGTGTGCCGGCTCCCGACCGGCGACGCAGCTTGTGAAGGACCTCGACGCCGCGCTCATCGACGACAAGACTGGCGCCGTCCGAGTGAATGGGCAGCTGCAGATCGACGACGCGCGGTTCCACAACGTGTTCGTGCTGGGCGACGCGAGCAACCACCCGACGCCCAAGCTGGGCTTCTGGGCGGGGGAGCAGGCCAAGTTCCTCGCCAAGGAGCTGACGGCGGCCGTGCGGTCGAAGCCCGGGGCGTTCACCAAGCCGTTCCCCAAGGTCGAGGTCGAGGCCATGCTGCTGCCGCTCGGGCCCAACGGCGGCGTCGGGCAGCTCCCCGTCATGGGCGGCACGGTCGTCGGCGACGGCATCACGCGAGCCATCAAGGGCAAGGACATGTTCGCCGGCATGGCGTGGAAGAACCTCGGCGCCAAGCTCCCTGCCTGAGGTCTAGTATTGGTAGGCTTCACTGGATGGGGACTGGGCTGCATCGACGCCACTTGACCTGGTTGAAGTCGCGAGGTGAGGGTGAGGGAGGGGAACAGTGAGAGAGGGGAACACACTGACAGGTTACGCTGACTGAAACCGACAAAATGACGCCTCTTTCTCTGACATCACTCCATCTCCCTTCCGATTGGTGGATGAATGACACATTACGCCTTTTAAACCAATCACACGCCAAAAATGACTGGCAACCAAAACGCCGCTTTTTTCGAACCCGCCGACCGCTTGCATTTTCCCCGCCACTTCGAGAAAAGCCGCCACCTTCCGAGAAGCAGGCAGCATGTCGACGGCCAGCGGACGCAGCGCGGCGGGCAGCGACCGGCCGGCGGCGTCTCCGTCCTCGGCGGCGTCTCCGTCACCTTCGGGGGCGTCTCCGTCACGTTCGGGGCCGTCCGCGACGCCCTGCTCCTTCTTCGCGCAGGGCAAGTGCCGCCACGGCGCCGCGTGCAAGTTCTTCCACGCGCCGCGCGAGGACCTGGCCGTACGTCCCGTGGCCTGCAAGTTCTACCTGCAGAACGCGTGCACGGCCGGCCGCAACTGCAAGTTCTCGCACGACCCGGCGCTGCAGCAGGCGCGGCGGCAGGTCAGCGCCTCGACGCGCGACGCGAGCCTGCGGCCTGGCGCCTTCGGCGTGCCCTGCAAGTTCTTCAAGAGCGGCGAGTGCTCGGCGGGTGATCGGTGCCCGTACGTGCACCAGAAGCCCAAGCCCGAGAGTGCCGTCGCGATGCACGTGCTGGCCAAGCCTCAGGCGCCGGTGGCCGAGCAGCAGGCCGTGTCGAGCGCGGAGGACGAGGAGAAGTCGCCCGTGGCGGAAGCCACCGAGGCGGACAAGGACAAGGCGGCGGGCTCGAGCTCGGACCGCGACGTGACCGAGCTCAGCGAGTTCATTTCCAAGGAAGAAGGTGGGTTCACGGCACGATGGAGGTGACTGGTTGATGACTGTTGGAAGCAGAGTCGCTAACGAACCGGCCCGATGCACCAGAACTCTACTATTACGGCGCGCCGGGTGAGTTCGCCGAGGACGATCTGGACCTGCCTCCTAGCCCGATGCACGGCAAGCCGTCTTTCCGTGAAGTGGCGGGCAAGAACGTCCAGCAAGTGTTGACGGAGCAACCGGCTGCGCCACCGTGAGTCCCGCACCGCTGTTCCCCTGGTGCTGATCGTGATGCTGACCGAGTGATCGTGATGCTCTGTGTATCGCTATCGCAGTAAGATCTGCACGTTCTTCTTGCAGGGCCTGTGCCGCTACGGCAACTCGTGCTTCTACTCGCACTCGCTGAACGAACGCATCGAGAGTGAGGACGAAATGATCGCGATCGGCGAGGAGATTCGCCTCTCGCAGGAGCTCGAGTGCGGCATTTGCTACGACAACATTATGGTCAAGGAGGAGCGCTTTGGGCTGCTGTCAGGCTGCAACCACGCGTTCTGCCTCACGTGCGTGCGCAACTGGCGCGGCCATGCCGACCAGCCGAAGCAAACGGTGCGCCAGTGCCCCGTGTGCCGCATCGAGACGCACTTCATCATTCCGTCCAGCCGCATGGTGACCAACCCCGAGCGCAAGAAGGCGCTCATTGACGAGTACCGGGTACGTGCGCACAGCCTTGACTTGCTGTGGACATATGGATACATGCTTACCGATGCGACTCGTGACCGATCACGCAGAGAAACCTGTCGGCCATCCCCTGCCGGCACTTCAACGAGGGAAAGTAAGTGGCGACCAGGATCCTCTGTTCCATCTCTTTGCTGCGCGACAACGTCTCTGACAGAAGAATTCTCGTCGTTGATCACAGGGGCACGTGTCCGTTCGGCACGAGCTGCTTCTATGCGCACCGGTACCCGGATGGCTCGCTCGCGACTCGTGAGGTGCGCACGGCTGTCGACTCGGAGGGCCAGTACGACGTGCTGCGCCAGATCCGCCTCGAGCACTACTTTGAACAGCAGCCGGCGACCGAGTAGGCGGGAGCACTGTATCGCTCGCGCCGGGACTCGCGCCACCGGCCTCGACAAGCGCAGCGAAGAAGCAAAGCGTATATATTGCGGCGTGCTACCCTCTCTCGATACTCTCTAGATAGATGAAACAGCCGAGGGTCCTCCCTCCACCACGTCCGCAACAAGTCGCGAGGTTTTTGACCATCAATGCTGCCGAGTGCTCACGACTGCGAGGGCGCCGTGCGCACCGTGAAGGAGCCATCCGCCTGGCCGAAGAAGGCCTTGTCGGCCATGCCGCAGAAGAGTCCGACCTCCACGACGCCCGGCAGCAGCTTGATGCGGTCGCTCAGCGCGCTCGGGTCGGTGATCTTGCCGAACTGTTCGATCACCAGCGGTTCACCACGCGGTCAGCACCTCTGCCTGCCCACCACCCACGCACTCACTCGTCCATCCACCCGCGGCACTTACGTTGACGTCGAGCACGAAGTTGCCGTTGTCCGTGACCACCGGCCCCGCCTTGCGCTGCGCCATGCGCAGCACGGGCTCGCCGCCCAGCGCGCGCATGGAGCGCGACAGCGGCACGTAGGCCATGGGCACGACCTCGACGGGCACGCCCTGCGTCCATTGCTCGCCGAGCGCGGCCGACTCCTTGCGGTAGTCGGCGATGACGACGAACTTCTTGGCGGCGAAGGCGACGATCTTCTCCTGCAGCTGGCAGCCGCCGCCACCCTTGATGCAGTTGAGCTGCAGGTCCACCTCGTCCGCGCCGTCGATCGTCACGTCGATCTCCGGGTGCTCGTCCAGGCTCGTGAGCGTCAGCGCGTGCTGCGCGATCAGCTGCCGCGACTGGAACGACGTGGGGATGCACTTGACGCGCAGCCCGCCCTCGCGCACGAGCTCGCCCAGCCGCTCCGCCGCGTACACGACCGTGGACCCGCTGCCGACGCCCACCACGAAGCCGTCGCGCACGAACTCGTCCACGGCCTGCCGCGCCGCCTGCTCCGCGCGTTGGGTGGTGACGCATCCGTCAGCCGCCAGTTCCCACTGCCCGAGAGGACGCCACCAGCGCGACACGTACCGTGCGCTTGGCCTGCTCGATCGGGCTCCGCTCGGACGCCATGGGCGGTCGGTGCAGCGAGCTGGGAGGCGAGCGGAAGGGCCCGGAGGAGGAGGAGGCGTGAGGTCCTTGGCAACTGCCGCCGGCAATGTGCAAATGTCGGCAGCAACACGGCAAAGCGTCATCGCCACCGAACCGCTTCGCATGTTTACTTTCTTGTGGACCACATTGTTTTCGGTAATGTGTTCCAACAGTTTTGAATTTTTAACTGATGTGGACCACGTGATCATTTCTGTGTGCCCACCCGCTGGCACCAGGTCCGTCCGCCCGCACGTCGCACGTCATGCTGCGCCGCGCGTTCGGCGCGCCGCCCCCGCGCGCCGTCCGCTTCCGCGTCCCCAGGAGAGCGAGCGCGTATCACCACCGCGCGCCGCGGTCCCCGGCGGAGAACGCGCAGCTGCTGGCGGCGCTGGAGCACAAGCTGCGCGACCCGGACGCGCGCCAGCGCCTCAGCGTGCTGCTGTCGCCGTCGTCGGCGCGCAACCTGGCGCGCGCGATGAACGCGCTACCCGTTGGCGCGGCAGACCCGGCGGGGGCGGCGGCGGCGGCGGCTGGGAAGATCTCAGTGTCGCTCACGGACCTCAAGTTCATCGCGCTGCAGCAGGGACTGCCGTTCGTGGGCTTCGGCTTCGTGGACAACGCGCTCATGATCATCGCCGGCGACTACATCGATCTCACGCTCGGTATCTCGCTCGGCATCTCGTCCATGGCAGCGGCCGCGCTCGGCAACACGTTCTCGGATGTCGCCGGTCTCGGGCTCGGGAACGTCGTCGAGGACATGTGCGCGCGGCTCGGACTGCCCAACCCGAAGCTGACAACCGCACAGGTGAGGCGAGTATCGTGGTGTCGAGTTGTGTAGTGACGATTGCCTCACGCTTGCACGCCGCGCTCAGATGCTGCTGCCGCAGACGCGGTTCGCCAAGGTGGCCGGCAGCTCCATCGGTGTGACCATCGGCTGCTTGCTCGGCATGCTGCCGCTGCTCTTCCTCGAGACGCGGGAGGACCATCAACAGCAACCCTCCGAGTCCGCCCAGCACGAGCAAGCGGCTGGCATCGACGTCTCGAACGTCGCCATGGGAGCATAAGCCGAAGAGCGTGTCGAGTTCCTTGCTTCAGCCCATTGCTTGTCAGTCAGTGGTCATTGATTCGCAACAGAGTGACAGATATGGTCACTGATTCGATAAATATTTGATGAGTCACTGAATGTGTATAGTGACAGTAACTGACAGTTTAGTGACGAATCACTATCAATTCTCTCGTTAATGACGCCTAGCATTTCAAAGGCGTTCGACCATTTGGCCATGGCAGACGCGGCGGTGGCGCGCGCGGCGCTCGCCTGGTTCGCGGCGACGCCCGCGGCGCAGCGGAAGGTACCCAAGGGCCGCGAGTGGACGGTCCTCGCCGCCTTTGTGGTGTTGACGCGCGGTTCCAGCGAGGGCCGCGTGGTGGCGGCAGCAACAGGCAACAAGTGCGTCGGCCGGCGCGAGCTCGATGTCGACGGACTGGTTGTTAACGACTGCCACGCCGAGGTGCTCGCACGCCGCGCGCTGCTGCGGTACCTGTACGCCGATGCCATTGCATTCCACCAAGGTGGCGATCGCAGTGCGTCCTTGTTCGAGTGGCGAGAGGGGACGCAGCGGCTGGCGCTGCGGGCAGAGCACTCGCTGCACCTATACATCAGTGAGGCGCCGTGCGGAGACGCAGCCATCTACGCGCTACGGGACGACGTGGTGGACGAGCTGGTCAGTCAGCGCGCAGAGCGAGATCGGCGGCAGCAGCAGAGGTTGGATACGAACACTGTCGAGCAGCATCAGCATGGAGGAGTCGAGCGCAGCGCGCTGCGCCTCACTGGAGCCAAAGCCCGGCACCAGAGCGACCGCTCGGACAACGGGCAGCGAGCGTCAAAGCGCGCGAGACAAGAGACCGACAGCATTCCATCCGGTCCATTCGATCGAGAGCACAAGTTCGCGCAGCTCGTGGGCGTCGCGCGCGTCAAGTCGGGGCGATCGGACCTCCCGCCGGACAAGCAGACGCTCTCGATGAGCTGCTCGGACAAGATTGCCAGGTGGACCGCCGTCGGTGTGCAGGGCTCGCTGCTGCTGCGCTTCTTCGATCCGCTCTTCCTCTCTTCACTCGTGGTGCCTCGTGACCCGCGAGCCGCGACGCTGGACGCGCAGCTGGAGGCTATGCAGCGGGCGGTGGTGACACGTCTCGAGACAACCACTACCATTGCCTTCCGTGCATTTCCGGCTTGTCAGCTCGCTGTCGTCTCGGATGAGTCGCTCGTTTTCGACAGAAGCAAAGCGCTGGCGCCACTCGAGGCGCTCCAGCCGTCACCGCTGGCGCTGAACTGGACCCGCCGTGAGTCGCACTGGATGAAGGACGCCAAGGAGATGCCAACAATGCCGGAGGCAGGCATTGATCAACAATGGATGGGCAGGTTCCTGCTCGGAGCGGACGTGGAGGTGCTGATGGCGGCGACGGGGCTGAAGCAAGGCGCCAAGAAAGCCTCCAAGCTGGATCGCGTGGGCATGGAGCGAGTGGCCTCTCGGCTCGCCAAGCGCAACTTGTTCCGCGCGTTCTGCTTGATCCACCAACTCGCCAACAAGATTTCGCCCCATGCAAGCGGCACCAGTGAGAGCGACAGTGAAGACACCAGCACACTGAGTCCGCTCCAGCTGGGTTACCAGCAAGTCAAAGAGCGAATCGTGTCGACACCTTCGCCTGCCGCAGATGGAGATTCCTCCTCAACATCCTGGGACGTGTACGTTCACCGCAGGCGACAGTTTGCATCCGAGTTCCAGGGATGGGTGGGCGTGCCAAGCGAGTGGAAGGCGTTCAGCCTGTCCTGATCCATTTTCTCAGCCAAGAATCGCATGCCCAATCCAACTGGTTCGACCAAGTTATAATGTTGTGCCTCACACCAGAATCAATCAGTCGACGACCGGGTCGGCGCTGTCAGCACCTACGTTCTCCTTGTCGGTGTCCACCGCCTGACGCCACTTGGTCTCCCGTTCGCGCGCGAGACGGTCTTCATAAATAATCGACGCGAGCGTGCGAGAGCCTGACAAGATGTCGAAGGCCATGGCGAACATCTCGACGCATTCGTCCAGCCGGAAGACGCCCGTGAAGTCAACGACGCAGCTAGGGTCCATGGCGAGCGACAGCTGCGTGTTCGCGTTCAAATACTTGGTGCGCTTGCGATTGCCGAAGACTTCCAAGAAGCGCAGCAGCAAGTCGGAGGAGCGGAGTGGTGCTGGCAACGAAGATAAAGAGGGTGGCGCCTCGCGGTTGCGTTTCGCAGGCTTTTGCTTGGGTGGGCTGGGGAATATGGACGCGACCATCACATACAGGCGAAAGCTCCCGAGTCCACCAGTGAACGGCTTGTCGAGCTCGAACTGGTGCAGGAACTCCTTCAGGAACGAGACAAGCTCTGTGAACGGCTGCCCGAGCGCTTCCTGAAGTTTGACGGCGAGCGACGTCGAGCGCCCGTGCTCGCTGTGTGCGAATACTTCACGGTTGATACCGATATCAATCTCCACGTGCGTCTCGGGGTCTTCCACCATCAGAATGGGCACCTTCGCCTTGGGTAGGCACTTGACGCGGAGGTGTGGCCGCTGGGTCTTGAGCAGAAGCTGCAGCGCACGCAGCTCGCGCAGCTTCTGCCGGCGCCGCGTCGGATTCCACGTCGACTTGGTTCGACCAGCTGATGAAGGCGCGACCGGGGCAGGGAGAGAGATGCCGGCCATTCGCTTGCTCTGGAACAGCAGGGAAGAAGAGGAGGAGGACGTCGAAGCTGGCGTCGAGTTGGTGGTCGGCACCGACAGGTTGAGCGAGATCGACGACGGCAGCGACAGGTTAAGAGAGAACGAAGACTCCTGAGCACCGTCTTGGCCTTGACCACTGTCGTCGCTGTCGTCGCTTTCGCCCTGCGGCTCGTTGCTGTCGTCCAGATCGTCGTCCGAGTCCCCGGGGACGACGACCGACGCGAAGAACTCGGCACCGGACGCACGCTCCAGCGCGGCGAGGGACAGGTTCCCCACCGACACGTCCAAGTCGCTGCGGAAGGTGTCGAGACCGCTGCTGGACGAGCCGTAGAGCGCCACCGTCGCGTCCGCGAAGGCCGCGCGGATGACGGCGCGCAGGTCGCGGAACACGCGCGCGCGCACCTGCCGCTCGCGCGCCGACAGCGCCACGAAGGCCGCGAAGCGCCGCAGCTCATCGTCCAGCGAGTCGCCGCCGCGATGGCCGAGCAGCAGGCGCGGCGCCGCCTCCCTCGCGGCTCCAGGCGCAGGCGCCGGCTTGTCGACCGCGTTTCCCTCGCTCTTGCTGGTATTACCACGACCGGAAATGGCCCGTTGCTGCTGCTTCTTGTTCTTCTTCTTATTCGGGCGCTGGCGGCGTGGCACACGCAGCGCGAACTGCGTGCTCCCGGGCTTCTTATCCCGCACGCCGAACGGGTCGTCGGCGAGCGCTTGGAGCCGCTTCTTATTCGCCAGGCCGAGCACGCGGTCGCCGCCACCCGCCGCCACCTTCTTGCGCGCCGCCGGTCGCCGCAGCTTGCCCCTGGCCTCATGGAGCGCGTAGCCTGGCGAAGGGGCCTTACTCTTGGGCTGCGAGTAGCCTCTGCGCTTTCCGCGGCGGCCCGCGGGCGGCGGCGACGCCGAGAACGCGGCGCGCGCCATGGCCGCAGTCAGATATGCGCGGCCATTCTCGTCCAAGCGACCACCTCAGTTTCCTGAAATTACTCATATGTGCGCGATTATCGCGAATGAAAGCTATAAATGATTTATATAAACTTTTTGGTATCAATGATATACATGGATAAGCAATGCATTTGAAAATCATTACATATATGCACGTGGGGGGCCGTAGAAGCCTGGGCACGAGTGGCGAGATGCATGTGGGACTTCCAGATGGACGATGCGCTCAACACCTGCGGCTCGCGTCGAGGATCCCAACGCGCGACCTTTACCGACGGCAACACCCGCGGGTTCTTCTTACCGACATCTTGGGTTCGCGCTCGAGTCAAATCTCGCCGGAGAGCGAGAACCGAATACATCGTCGATTCCAGGTGCCGTTCGTTCCGCCCCTGCGGCATGGGGAAAAGGCCCGGCGGCGGCACCAGCTTGTGTTAGCCTCCGCGTCGGCAGTCTCGATCTGTCACGGAGACCGACGCGCGCCTGACACGGTCCAGAGCACTAGCAATCCCGTCTGGCCGAGAGTAGTCGACACTTGGAATCGATCCGCGGACAGGAAGCACAGCGGGCAACCATGAGGCGCGCGGCGACTTGCGCGGTCGTGGTGGCTACGTCGCTCGCGTTCCATGAAGGGACGACCGTGAGCGCTCACTACGGGAACTGGGCGGCAGGGAACGGGTACTGGGGCGGCTGGTGGCCTTCGTGGGGCGGTGAGTCGTATCAGCCGGGCACCGTCGACACGGTCGACGAGTCTGCCACGTTCTCGGGCGGCTTCGCCAACATCCAGCCGTGCGATACGTCTCAGTCTGTTGGGGCGGTAAGCTGGGGAGGCGAGACCGACAGCGTTGACGAAGGCAGCGCATCGGCCCCCGTGTCGACCCAGAACAAGGACGAGCAGGCTGGGAACAGCAAGGGCAGTGTGAGCAACTCGGTGACTCAGAGCAGCGTGGTAGACAGCTCTGCCGCCTCGGGCGGTGACGCTACCCCAGCTTCTCCTGCCATTGACGAAGCGTCGAGCGATGAGTCTTCATCATCGTCGACGACAGAGAGCGCGATTACGACGCCGCCAGCAACAGAGACGCCGGCAACGGAGACGCCAAAATCGACGACAGCAGTGCCCACCCCAACTACCGAGGCGGTGACGACGTCCGCTCCGGAGACGACGGCGTCCTCACCTTCGTCGACAGGAACACTTGCACCAGCGACAGCCACGCCAACACCGACAACAGCAGCACCACCAACTTCAACACCAACATCAGAACCGACTTCGACTCCAACTCCAACTCCAACTCCAACACCGCCTCCGACTCCGACGCCAACACCGACGCAGACACCAACACCAACACC
>JAADYB010000233.1:0-29787 GCA_023338075.1 Phytopythium litorale
CGGCTTTACGCACATCTACGCGGCGCTTGTCGCCGTCATCAACACCAAGATGCCCGAGAACGGCGAGCTCGTGGTCAAGCGCGTGGTGCACCGCTTCCGCCGCGCGTTCAAGCGTGGAGACAAGGTCGTCGCCATCGCGCTTGTGCGCTTCATCGCGCACCTCGTCAACCAACAGGTGGTGCACGAGCTGCTGGCGCTCGAGGTGCTCACGCTGCTGCTGGCCAACCCGACGGACGACTCGGTCGAAGTGGCCGTCGACTTCACCAAGGAGTGCGGCCAGATCCTCGCGGAGCTGTGTCCGGAGGGACTCCGCGCGATCTTTGAGCGGTTCCGCGGCATCCTCCACGAGGGAGAGATCGACAAGCGCGCGCAGTACACCATCGAAGGACTGTTCGCGATCCGCAAGGGCGGCTTCTCGGACTATCCGGCGATCCACGAGCAGCTGGACCTGGTCGAGTCAGGCGACCAGATCACGCACGAGACGACGCTGGAGGAGGACATTGACATTGAAGAGAAGCTCGATGTTTTCCGAGTGGACCCCGACTATGCCAGGAACGAGCAGATGTGGGCGGCGATCAAGAAGGAGATTCTAGGCGAGTCGGACTCGGACGATGAAGGATCGAGCGGCAGCGACGACGAGGACGACGGGGATGACGAAGAGGAGGAAGCCAGCAACCCGGTTGCGGCAGCAAACCCGACGACAGTGATCCAGGACTACACGGAGCAAGACCTGGTGAACTTGCGCCGCACGATCTACTTGACGATCATGTCGAGCATCTCGCACGAGGAGTGTGCGCACAAGCTGATGAAGATCAACATTCGTCCGGGGCAGGAGAAAGAGATCTGCTTGATGCTACTAGAGTGCTGCAGCCAGGAGCGCACGTACTTGAGGTATTATGGTCTTCTTGGCGAGCGCTTCTGCCTGATCAAGCGGGAGTACCAAGACGCGTTCGACGAGTGCTTCGCGGAGCAGTACTCTCTCATCCATCGGCTGGAGACCAACAAGCTGCGCAACGTGGCCAAGTTCTTCGCGCACTTGCTGTTCACAGACGCGCTGCCTTGGACCGTGTTCGAGTACATCCACCTGAACGAGGAAGAGACGACGTCGTCGAGTCGCATCTTCGTCAAGATCCTCTGCCAGGAGCTGTCGGAGCACCTGGGTCTCAAGACGCTCAAGGAGCGGTTCTTCGACGCACTGATGCAGGATACGTTCGCGGGCATCTTCCCCAAGGACAATCCGCGCAACACACGCTTCGCGATCAACTTCTTCACGTCGATCGGTTTGGGCGGCTTGACGACGGAGCTGCGCGAGTTCCTGAAGAACGCACCAAAGATGATCATGGCACAGACCACCAAGCCGGAGGCGGACAGCGACAGCGACAGCGACTCGAGCAGCAGCTCGGACAGCTCATCGGATTCAGACTCGGACTCGGACTCGAGCGACAGCAGCAGCAGTAGCAGCAGCAGTGGCAGCGACTCGGACTAGGTGCATTCATCTGCCTCAGCTGCCACTTCGGACTTGGCAACTGACGAGTGCTGTGAAGTGGGTGACTGGGCAGCGCCAGATTTCCATGCGAACGATTATATAGCGACCGATCGAGCTTAGCGAGGCTATTTCAGGCTTGCTTCAGCACTCTTCGCCTCAACTCCTCCATTCATCTCTCGCTTCCTTTTTTCCAGGTTGACATGAAGACGGACTCCAATGCATTGGAGACTGGGAAGCATGCAAGCTTCGCCGCCGCTCCGCGCTCGGTCGTCTGTGTCGGATGCAACGGCCAGTACTTCGCGTCATCACTGCCGATCCACCAGCGGTCGTGCTTCGAGCGCAACGCATTCGTCTCGATCGCTTGCCCCAAGTGCAGCACGACGATCAGGTGAGCGCTTGCCTTCTTTGCATCAATTCATTGCGCCATTAACCCTCTTGTCCGACAGAACGGGTATTTATCATGCGCATGCGAACTCTTGTACCGGCGAACGGACTTCATGGAGCGACGACGATGGTATCAATCGTGCCGCGCTACCACGGCGGCATGATCGGGCCAACCCGTCGGAGCTGAATCCGCCAGAGACGGACGGTCGGGTCCGCTGCAAGTGCTGTGACCGAGCATTCCACGAAGACCGCATCGCAAAGCACCAGTCGGTCTGCGTTGGCCCGCCTCCAAGTCGCACCTCAGTCCGCTCAAAGACCACCCAGCCGAGTCAGACAACGCTCGGGCGACCCAGGTCGACCATACCTACGAGCTCTGTCCGCTCTCTGGCTGGTGTTTGCCGGACCGCGATGACAGCGAAAGACTCTAGGGCCAGAACGTCGCTCGGGGTTGCAGGGAACCGACACGCGGCTGCTGGTCGGTCAGCGCGGCAGCAGCCTGGCTGCTTCTCTCGTCACGTCGAGGCCCGGCGCTACGACATGGTGATCAGAGATTCCGACCGCCAAGGTTCGTTCGGGAGCACGAGCAGCGGATACCCTGGGGCGAGTCGGATGCAAGCCGGTCGGTGGGAAAGCACCTCGAACGCCAGCTCGGCCGCGAACCCGCTCGTTACGAACCGCATGATGACTGTGTCGTCTGTCGGGCATTCGTTATGAGTGGGGGCGGATCGAATGACAATTGCACTGAGACCTCTATGAACATCATGGGACTTTCGTGAACTTGAGGTGTTAGTGAAGTGTATTCAGTGAGGTACGAAAAGGCAGAACGGGCACTTCAACCTCGTCAAGCTGGACTCCGTCCCAACGCTCGTCGGCTCCCACCCGCTAGATGCCCACTCTTCGCCGCTGCATCTCTCGATACAAACGCGTTCTCCAGCCAGCCGCGAGGGACCTGCACGTCAGGAAGTCGATGGAGCGCGGTCGATGCGAGCGCTGCGTTGCTCGGATCAACTTGGTCGACAAAGGTGTCGAAATCCAGTCGACGACCGTTCAGCGTCTTGCATTTGGTCTCGACTTGCATCCTCTCCAGTCGCTTGGTGGAGTTGTTGCGACTCCACTGGATGCGAATTGTCGGCTCACGTCCACCCACGGGGGTTGTCTGCGGCGTCTCCATCTGAATGGACGTTCCGAACGGCATGGCCCTGGCTGCCATGGAATCAACGAAACTCGGAGTGACGCAGGCGCCACCGCTGCGCAGAGTGAAGGCAATAGGCTGTTGTGCTGGAAGAATCGCCGTCACTTTGCCTGGGGTAGCTGCTGCCGATGGTAGGAACCAGAACCCGGGTCCATTGACGCGCGTCAAACGCGAGAAGACCCGCATCCACGTTGCCGGCGAACGCTTGGCCACGCGCCGAGGCGACCGCCGCCGTGCGTTTCTGGACAACCCGACGCTCGCCTCGTACCGGGATCCGCTCCGTGTCTGCATGCCTTCGTGCTGTCGGTGCTGAGCGCGTCGAGGAAGATTGGATTGTGGGCCTCAGTCCGACCTGGATGCGTGTCCTTTGAATGATGCGACCGTCACTCGCGACAACTTGATCGACTAGCGAAAGCGGTGCACCTCGTCAACAAGAGTGACGGTCTCTCCTCCAGTCCTGTGACTCGCAGCCTGAAGCCAGTGATATTTAATATCAATGCTTGGATGTACGGCTTTTTGTGGCATGGATCAGCTGAATGCCTGCCAGATAAGCCTTGTAATTGACATCACGACAATCGGTAAGTCCGCTCCAGACGGATCGCATTCGATTCCACAGGTCGTCACGCCTCTCCAAAACACGATGCCCGTCATTCCAGTCCGCGTCCGACGCAACAACAACAAGTGCCCATGTCTGTGGACAAGTTCGCGTACCCCGAGTACTACGACTTCCCGCCCTTCTTCACGTGCGTACAGGCCCCTCGCGGGTCCGTCCCCAGGATCTGACGCGTGTGGAACCCCCTCTCTGTGGCGTGCTCGCTGTCCCGCGGGCTCGTCGACAGGCTGCAGCCGGTGCGCGCGACGCGCGAGAAGCAGCTCGTGCTGTGGAAGCAGCTCATCCTCGAGTACCACCGCACGCACGCGCTGCCGCTGCTGCAGCCGCTGGCGTCCACGCTGTTCGAGAACGTCAAGATCTCTCGCAACATGGCGCCCGAGGGCCGCCTCGCCGTCGTCGAGTACATCATCCGCAGCGGCAACGGCGCCTGGGAGGACGACGCGCGCACGCGCTGCCGCGTCATGTGGAAGAAGCCGGCCGAGTGGGCCGCCGAGATCTACGAGTTTGTGCGTCTAGCGAGCGGGGGGAGAGCAGGAGAGGCGACGCCGCTGACCGCTGCGTCCGCGTCGTGCGCAGGCGCAGGAGCGCGGGATGGTCGGCAACGTGTTCACCGTCTACGAGCTGTACGCGGGCGAGGAGACGCTCGGCACCAGTACGTGCGGACGGACGCCGCGCATGGGGTTGGTGATCTCCAGCTGACCGGGGAGAGAACGTGGACAGGCATTCACGGGATGGAGCCGTGGCTACTGCGCGAGGCGCTGAACGTGCTGGAGGCCGAGGGGAAGGTGCGCCGCCGCGGTCGACTCGAGGGAGGACACTTGGACTGACCCATGTCTTTGGATGTCCAGGCGGCGATCATTGCTGGCGAGACGTGCGAAGAGGACGGCGTCAAGTTCCTCGCGGCCGAGTAAACGGAGAAGGGGAACTACCAGCTGGTACTGTGTGTCGTCCCCGCGCTGCAATCTCCAAGCGCTTGCTTTGCTCGCGTGTCATCGAGGGTTATGTGGTCTACGGTTGGAGAGCACTGCTTGCATTCACTGACGGCGCGGTGGCAGTAGAGAGCTTCCGCACCAAGCACACTGGCTCAGCGACCGCGTGCGGAAGCATCAACACATGCTGCATGCCATCCGCCAGAGCCAAATCCGTTCAAATGCTCACTTCTCCACGTCCACTCTCGGATCGTTACCACGTGCACCTCGCCCAGCGCGGGTTTTCATCGACCTCAACCCGCTACCCGCGACAACCACCCCTCGCCAGCACTCGCAGCTTAGTGGCACGCGCACTTGCACACCTTCTTCGCCTTGGCACACGCCTTCCGGTTCATGTGCGCCATCTCGATGGCCGCCTGTGCCCACTCGACGCCGTGGCTGGGCTCGCGCGCTGTCAGCCCCGCGCACGCTCGTGCCTGCTCCTCGCTCGTGCACGACATCAAGCCGTAGACGACTGGCGTCGTGGTCATCATCCCAACCTTCATGCTCGCGCGGGTGACGGCCTCGCCGACGAACTCGTACGAGAGCGAGTTGCCGCGCACGATGCAGCCGAGGCAGATGACCGCGTCGATCTTCATCGGCGCCGAGCGGATCAGGCGCTTCATCACGTACGGCAACTCGAACGGCAGCGCCACTTGCGCCTCGTGGATGTGCTCGCGGTCGACGCCCTTGAGCATCAACTCGCCGCGGCACGCGTCCAAGAGCGCCTTGACGACCTCGCCGTGCTCTCGGGTCGACACGATCCCGATCTGCAAGCCCGAGCCGTCCATCTTCCGGCTTTCGCCCGCAACCCCCTGCTTGGTGGCAAACATTGGCTTTGGGTGCGCTTCTTCCATCTTCCGGCTGCTCGTTGCGTAGTGGCTGCTAGCTCCTGCGGGTTTTCGAGACTGAGCCATGCGGCAGTTGGAGATTGTCGAGTCCTCTTTCCGTTGGAGCCTTCTCTCCCTTCTTCGGTGCGGCAGTTGGTCCTGTTCTCCGCGACAGCGTGAACCACGGCCATTTCCGAATTGGCGCCGGCAAGCAAGCTCTGACCTCCCTCATGGCATCTCCGTCGACCGCGATGGCGAGCTCTGGTGAAGGCGCGGGCAAGGCGCTGCCGAAGCCCGTGCTGGTGGGCGACCCCGGCACCACGGGGTCGCATGTGCTGAGCGGCAAGAACTTGCGCATCGCGATCGTGGCCACGCGCTGGTACGGCGATGAGATCGTGAACCCGCTGGCCGAGGCGTGCTCCAAGGAGCTGCAGGACAAGGGGGTGACCCACGAGAACCTCATCTGCCTCCAAGTCTCTGGAGCGTTCGAGCTGCCGTTCACGGCGATGCGCCTGATCCAGGCCGAGGGCGACAAGCTGGACGCTGTGGTCTGCATCGGCTGCATGATCAAGGGCCGCACGATGGCGTACGAGTTCGTCAGCGAAGCGGTCACGATGGGGATTATGAAGCTGAACGTCAAGACCAACACGCCGGTCATTTTCGGTGTACTCACGGTCGAGAGCGAGGACGATGCCAGGGCCTGCGCTGCTGCGCGAGGCAGTTGCGGTGGGAGCTCGCAGAAGTGCAGCCATGGCGTCGAGTGGGCACAGTCGGCGCTCGAGATGGCGCGCTTGAAGCATGCCACGGCCCCCAAGATCGCCCACAAGTGCAAGTGCCAGTGCCACTGCGAGACTGCGGGTTGCAGCTGCGCCTGCCACTGCTCCAAGTGCGAGTGCGGGACCTGCACGTGCTCCAATTGCAAGTGCACGAGCTGCAAGGACAGCAACAAGGCGTCGTCCGAGTCCAAGGCGGCGAAGACGTGCACCCAGTGCGGTGACGAGGTGGACAAGTGTTGCTGCAAGGACTGCAAGTGCACGAACTGCTGCGCCAAGTTGACGACTGCGTCGGAGACAAAGTCGGAGCACGCGGGCTGTCAGAAGTGCAGGACGAAGTCGGAGAAGCGCGGGACAACACCGTCAGCTGCGACAGAGTGCGGTTCCTGCTGCGAAAAGTGAGCCAGTGAAGTCGTCGATGGACCGACGTCAAGCATGTCGGTCGCGACAGGATCCTGAGTGCAGCTCGTGGACAGATGAGAGTACCCAAGGAGAAGAATCGCCCCAGGCTCCGATGATGCATGTGTTTGTCCCGTCTGGTCATGTGTGAGGGCAGCGAGAACAGGAATGAAAAACGGCATTTGACTGATATGGTATGATGATTTTCATCATGCGCAAGGGCAGAGGGCAGAGTTGGTGCATGTGGAATGTGCGCTTCTCACTCAACTCTTCCTCGTTCGTGTTGGTCTCTGATGCGAGGGACGGCCTGGCAGGTCGCTGCGCAACCTGGTCTTCGTGCATACCCGACGCCACGGGCGAGCTGTGGCTCGCCTTCTCCACCATGGTTTTTAGCAGCAACAAGGCCAGATCGCGAGAGGGTGTAAAGAGGAACGGCATGATGAGAGTAGAGAACGCATAGTTGATTGCCTCGCAACAACAGTTGCAACAACCTACTCCTTCAAAAGGGTCGGTCGTCGACCTCACAGCATAGCCACGAGGGTTGCTCGCTGCAGTCCAAGCGGAGTGGTTTCTCTCCTCCACAGTGCCACTCAGTGGTGCACGGCAAATGTTGCGAGCGACCCGCCCGTAACGAACCGGAGAATATTGAAGGCCGCGTTCACGTCTCGCCCAGCCGTGTGGTCACAGTCAGGCTGTGGACAGCGAAACATCCTCGACGACCCGAGGCGGAGGTGCAGCTTGGAGCAGCGCCCGCAGGTCAGGCTCGTGTACATTTCAGAACACACGACGAGCGTCTTCCCGAGCAGCTTGCACTTGGCCGCCAGCAGCTGCCTGAAAGCGTAGTGTTTCAGCCCCAGGAGGGCCTCGTTGAACGCGTGCGTCCCGCGGCTGCTCGGCTTCAGCATCTCCTTGCTCCGGAACTCGGGCAAGATGATCGTGTCGTCGTTGGACGTCAGGAACGAGCACGCCCTGTGGTGGAGGTCCTTGACGCAGTTCTTGGCCTTGGCGTTCGCACAGGAAAACGCATGCTTGGCTCTCGCATACGCCTTCCACTGCCTCGCACTGCGCCGACCGTCGACCTAGGGGAGGACCGCCAGGTCGTGCTGCGCCTCGTTCGCGCGCGTCTTGTACTGTTCGAGGTGGGCTTGAACAGAGCGGATCTCGTCCGCCGCTCTGTCCACGCTGTTGCCACCAATCTCCACGACGTTGCCGTTCAGGTCCACGCCAGTCAAGAAGGTGCGGACGCCCGGATCCAGGGCGATGCACCCGCCTTGAAGGTCGGGTTCAGGCGGCTCAACGAACGACGGGATGACTGCATACCAGCAGCCACCTTCGACAATGATCTGCACCTCGCTCGTGATCACTCTGTCGCCGTCGTAGCGGACTGGGATATCCCGGAGACCCGGAATCGAAAGCAGCCGCCTGCCACTCTCGGCTTCGTTGATCTGAGCGTCCCTCGCGTCTACCGAGAACATGGTGAGCAGATTGCCCTTCTTGCTCTTGAACCGGATGTCGAACCTCGCAATGTTGCCGTTCGCCTTGTTGCTGAACGCGCTCTTGACATTGGCTGCAAACTTGGGCATCGTGTTGCTGCGGATGCTGCTCGGCGTCTCGTACGCCCACTCCGGCGGCGGGCCCATGCCGATCGGGTACACGCGCTCCAAGCTCGAGTCGCGAGTCACATACAGGTCGCGGAGTGTCGATGCCTTGAAGACGTTGGTTTCGCGGAAGTGTGCGACCGCCTGGTTGTACGTCCACCGGCAGGTCTCCATGAAGCGCCGGAGCGTGTAGCACTGCTTCTGCGTCGGAAAGAGGCGGTACTTGCGAGTCTTGCATAGCATCAGCTTCTCCTCTGCCTGCAGGATCTTTAGCTCTCGAGTGACTCACGCGACTGCAGCCTCGTCCAGGTTCTCTGCTCGCTTGAGCGCGCCGATCACCTTGTTCCATTCCATGATGTCCATCTTGCGTCTGTCCTTGTTCTCGAACGCTCAGCACTTGCGCTCGTAGTCGGCGCGGGTGGTGATCCATCTTCTGGTGTGTCGGAACCCACGCAGGTCGGCGAGCTCGTGCTCTGACGGCGTCGAACTCGGCATGATTCGAGCCGTGAACCACGACTCACAGGCCAGCGCGTCTTGAGCGTCTCCTTGGTGATTCAGCGCTTCACGAAGCCCACGGGAAAGCACGTATTGAGCAGCTGTCGTCGGCGCAGTTGCAGCTTGGACAACAATGGCTGCTGCTCTTCGACGCGGCGGGTCAGTGCCATCCAGACCAGCGTCACCAGCACGTCCTCGAGCTGCTCGTCGTCGCAGGTGTCCAGCTGAGCGAGTGCTGAGCCGACCTCACAGTCCGTCGCGAGTGGTGTCCCGCGGAGGACCCAAGCGAACGCTCGTAAGCGCAGCCGCCGCGACAGGTACTGAAGTCGAAGCCGGGTCCGAAAGCATTTCCTCACGTCCACGATGTGGACGAACAGCAGGATCCGCACTTGGTTGATGGCGTCAACGAGTCGGCTGCGCAACAGTGTCCACCCTCGGACGCTTCTGGCCGCACCCCCCCTTCGAGCGACCTGGGGGGCGACTGGGGCTCCAGTGGCCGGCACTGTAGCAGTTTGTCCCTGTGCTACAGGCGCGTCGCCATCGCGTGCGTCGTCACCTTGGGCTGGTGTAGGCGCCTCGTTTGACCCTGCCGTCGCGCGTCTGCGCCTCGGCTGGACGTGGTCGTCCGGAGGCCGCGCGCGCTACGTCGCCGAGCGTGTCGGCATCGCGACCAATTCAGGAATGGAAGGCGAAAGGCTGATGGAGGCCTCCACTGATCTGGCAGTTGGTGTCTCGAGATGCAAGTGGGAAGTGGCGTTTCTTGCGTGCCTGGGTGCGAGTGGTGCATTTGTGTGGCGTTTTGTGTGCAGAAAGGAAACTTTTGTGCAGTCTCAAAATGAAAGCGTTGATTCTCGGGACCGTTGATGTGGGAAGGTGGCGTCGCAGTCGCTAGCGCATGGAATCCACGATCGATAGTGTCCACAAACATGCAAGGCTGGTTGTCTCGCTGCGGCTGCTGAACGCGTGCTTTATGCAATCGGCACGCTCTTATCGTCGGACTGCAAATGATATCCGTAGCAGCAATGTCAGTGGAAGCTGAAAATGCAAGGCAGGCATAAGGGACTCGCTCACCACTGTCGACTTGTTGGAACGACTGCTTTTCCCCTTGCGCTTCTTGCGCATTGCTTCGACCACGAGCTCCAGTCGTCGCAGATCATGCGCTTTCTGGTTCGCCTCGAGCTTTGTGCGCGCCAACTCCTCCTGGAATTGACACCGCCACACGGTTAGACCGGATCACCTGGCACGACAAACAAACAGCACACGGCCACGCACCTCCATATCTTGGAAGCGCTGTCCGCGCTCGCTCTCGCAGTAGTTGTGCACGTCAATGAGTCGCTGCTCAAGACGCTGCTTCTCCTTGTTGAGCTCGCCCATGGCGCTGCGCAGTGCCGCCATTTCCTGGTTCAGCTCGCGCACTTGCTCTCGGTTGGCCTCCTTCACCTGATTCAATTCGTCGATTGGGACGAAGTCCTTCAGCTCCATCACCATCGGCGTCGGAGCGATCGCAAGTGCAGCGTCATGCCCACTGCGGTACGATGCGTCCAGAAGCGCCTTCAGTCTGGGAATGTCTCCTCGCAGCAGCACTTGGAGTCGCTCCTCCCGCGAAAGCTTTATCGCGCCTCCTTCCTCGAGCGCCAGCGACCCATCGCTTTCAGTCTGCTCGTTGGCCAAGAGGAGGATGCCGACCACCGCGTCGATGATCCGCTTCCCCATCGCATCGTCGATGTAGCCGAGGAACGGGCCGCCCACGTTCTTGTACTGCGCGAAGAGAAAGCGCACAACCGCGACCACCCCGGTTGCACTCAGCAGTCTCTCCGTCGTGTTTCCCAGGAACTGGGTCACTCGTGACGTGTTCTTCACGCCGAGGTAGATATCGACGAGTTGTTGCCCAGCAAACCTCGCAAATGCCTCAAGAAGGCGGAGTTCCAAGTCGGAAGACGCCGCTGTGAGCGTATTCGAGGGCTTCGCTACCGTTAGGTTGGTGCTCGTGCTCTGGCTAGCATGGATCGATGTAGGAGCGGAAGCCATGCCGATGCTGCTGCTGAAGAAGAGCGTCCCCGCGCTCTCCTCTTCCGACGAAATGGCCATCATCCTCCCCTCGAACTCCGACTGTGAATGAGCGAAGGAAAGCGGAGAACGAGAATGAAGGAGCTGTGGCGGTTGACAATCCTAAATCCGTTCACCCGTTTCCGTTTCCGTCAAAGCTGACAGAGGGCGACGCCATCATGGCAATTCACAATGTGCTAAAAGCACCTGTCACGCCACCTGCGATCGTGATGGGGAGTTTATGTTGGAGACGCGACCGCTATGTCCACAGACGTGCACAAGCAGCTGAGGGCTGTCGGCAGATGCGACCTCCCCTCGTCCTGAACAGCAGGGACAACAAGATGCTCACTCGCAACATGCGTAATCAAACTAGCTCATGTATGCAATGTGTTCAAATGCAATCAACACGCCGCTTGCTCTCTCATCAGACCACCTCCATCAGCAAGGCAACGCCTGCGAGGACCCACTTGGAAGGCGGCGCCTTGGTGCGAAGATACGCGCTGAAGATATAGGTCGCTCCGCGCTGCTGCGTCCGGTACACTGGGCATTCGAAGACATTGCCCCCGGCAGACGTCGACATGGCGTCTTTGCGGGCGGCGAGAACGGCGCGGCAGTTCATCACCGGCATCGACACATACATTTCTTTGGGGAGGCTGTTGTCAAGCGTGCTGTTGCCGACATCCCACCGCGCACCTTCGAGGTACAACCCGTGGATGTACTGGCCGTCGCGCGATGGTGCGTCCACCGTCTCCATGCTTCGCTTGGTGATGTCCGTCATGACGGTCAACTTCTCGAGCTCGAGGTTGTTCTTCCGCGCGGCAATCTGCAGGATAGCTGTCAGGAAGGACTGCGGGTTGAAGAATCCAGGTAGCCACAGTACTAGTGGAAGGTCTGGTGCAATGCCGCTCCACTCCTGCAGTTGTGCAATGCGTTGTTGGAGGTTCGATAGCCACGGTGCGAGTGCGCGGCGAGACGGGTACGCGACTGCTTCCCAGCTCGACGGAATACGTTCGTAATACAGGCATTCTTGGAGATCTTCCATCGCCTCCGTCAAGGTGACTTCGCCGCGGAAAGCCATCTCAAGCTCAACGAGTGACCGCGTCATCTCCGACAAGAGCAGGTTCATGCGCTCGCACTCCTGGAGCAGCACGTTCTGGAAGGGGTCCATCTCTTCAGCTGCCGCTAAGGCAAGCGCGGCGGCAACAGAGGCACTCCGCCCACCTTTGCCAGCGCTACTTCCTCGATCAGAGGACGACGACGAGTGCTTGAAGAAAAGCTCTTGGATATCGAAGCGGAACTCCCGGTATGTCTCGAGAATGTCTTGGAGTACTCCCTCCGCCACCATTTGGACCGAATCAACGTTCTCCTTGTGACCGATAGCGGCGTCGTCACCAGCCCCACCTTCGTCATGAGCTGACTCGGAGTCGCTGTCTTCTTTGCGTTTGAACAAGAGCAGCGACTGGAACAAACGGTTGGCATTTTCAGTACGAAACGCGACCTCTGCGTTCGGATGCAACCCGAATGCTGTCGGTGTTTCGTTGACCAAGTTGGTGTTGACGTGGTCGAGGATCCGATCGAAACCCGAAGAGAGCTTCGGGGCAAAGAACTCACGTCGTTGCTGCTGTCCGGATCCACCTCCACCACCTTCACTGCTCTCTCCACCCCCGCCGCCGTCACCGCCGCTGTTGTTCCCACCGCTGCTCCCACTAACATCGTCCACAAACGGAACCATAGACAATTCCTCAAGCAGTTCCTCGCGCAGGAAGTACTGCAAGTACGTCGCTGATACAACGCGGTCGAACTCGTTGACGATGTGACCGCCGTACATGATCTCACCGAACAGATAGCGCAGATCTTGCCACGGAACGCGCGCTGGGGCATTGTCCATGTAGTTGCGGAGCACGGCACTGCTCGCGATGAGATCACTTGACGCGAATGGGTAGGACATGTTAAATCCTTGTGTCCCGAACTTCTTGCGCTCGAGAACCAGCGAGTGGAAGTAGCACAGCGCGAACTGGATGCACCGTGTCCGAGGCTCCAGCTCATCCACTTCCGCTTTACTGAAGCAGCAGAACGCTCGCTTCACATTTGCGCGGAGACCCGTCGGTGGCTCATTTGTGAGCTTAATCGACCGTTCCAGGACTCCGATTGGGATATTCACAGACGGGTCGCTCGTGATGAATAGCCGGAACGCAGGGTGCAAGCCGCTTGAAGACCCCATGATTGATCGAGAGAGCTCACGGCCTCTGTCACCGCTGGTCTCTCCTTCAAGCTTGGATACGGATGGTAGTGCGGCGTACGAAGACGATTTCGCAGACCGAGCCTGGTGTTCAAGCCACTTGTCAAGCTGGAGAAGCCACTTCGGCATGAGGTGGACGTTGTTCAGGATGACCCAGTAGCCATTCTCAGCCGACACCTGCAGCGTCTTCATCGCGATCTCCTCCTGGCCCTGTCCGAGCGCGATATTGTGGTAGTCGACGCCCTTAACACGCTGCTCATCCTGTACTGCCAACTTGTCGACGTCTGCGACTACGTCCGTCCCCGGGGACAAAATGAAGTACATGGGCGTGGCGGAAGTGCTGTCCTTGAATGCGTTCTTAAGGACCGAGAAGCTGTTGAGCTGACCATCGCAGTTCAGATACTGGGAGCCATTCGGAAGCGTCTGCGAGATGAAGTTCCCGATCGCTTGCGTCATTCGGTCCGGCCGAATACACCGAATCACCAGCAGTTTAAGAAACGGCGCCGACTTGTCGAGGTCACGCCAGTCCAGAGGCAACTTTTCGTGCTCTGGGTTTGGTGAGTTGTACCATTCACGGAAGCGCTGCTCCGACTCCTCCAGGTCGGCCACGAACCGCTCAAATGGCTCCAACACGATGAGAGCTTGAAGGGCTTGCCACTGGGAGTCGCTGAGCCAACTGATGGTGTTGTCAGGACCGACAGCTTTGGGTCCCTGGAGAAGGAACCACGCGAACTCTTCTGTGTATCCGCTATTTGATCCGACGACTCCGCGTCGAAGCAAGAGAAGCACGAGCTGGGTCAAAAACAAGAGTTTGTGATCTTCAAAGAGACCCCGTGATACCATGACGAACATGGTCCACCGCAGCGCTTCACGCAACAGCGGAACGCGCTCATACGCCGCAGCAAACGAAGCCGACGACATGAAACTAGGTCCACCGCTACTGTTATCGCTGGCCAAAGGCGGTGTTGGTGACGGATCGCGAGGGACTTTACCAAGCGCGCCGTAGAAGAACGTCATGAACGAGTCGAGGGAGTAGCGGTACATGTGGCTCACCTTCGCAAGTTGTCCCATCAGGAAGTACAGCATGCTTCCTTCGCTCGCGACTGGTCGATACACCTCACGCGCGAGGTTGATATCCTTCTCAGTCTCTTTGCCTTTCATGAGCGCAATGGAAACTTCGTTGGCCGTCAGCTTGGTCCTTTCAAGGCCTTCAATGAGTGCGACATCAGATAAAATATCCTCAGGTGCACTTGAAAGGCGCTCGAGCAGCTGGTTCTCCAGCTGCAATAGCTGGATCTGGTACCCGTTAAACTCTTGCTGCAGCTGACGCTTCTGTGTTTCTAGCTCAGGCTGCTCCAGGTTGACAACATTGGCAAGTAGCTGGTCTTCCAGTCCCTTCTCCGTAACGCTGAAGTCGATTAACGTGCAATACGCTAGGATCTCTGGCCGGTAGTGTGGGTTGGGAAGCTTCGTGTGCAGGTAGAGACGGAACCGCGGGTCAAACTCGATCTCCTCGGCGGCGAACTGCACGAACCAGTTCCTCCCCTTCTTGTATACGCGGCGCATCAAGATCGGCTCGAGCGCCGCATCGAGGTTCTCGCCAATGTTTTCAAGAATCACGTTCTGCCCCACCGAGATCGCGGTCTTGAGGGTCTTTGTCCAATTCTTTTGCGATTGCTGCAAGATAACCAGTGGGGGCAAGGCTGTAGCGTCGACCTGCGAGGAAACTCGGAGGGTCGAGGCTTGAGGACGAAGCTGAGGCTGTGGCATTTTCTCTTCCAAGTGGAAATCGCGGGCATGAAGCCAGAGAATTCCTTGCAGCTGAGGATCCACCAGCAGCGGCCATCGCTCGCAAGATGTGATAATGCACCCGTTCTCGATCGATATCCGGTCCGCCGGGAGCCCTTCGTTCATCCACTGGGCGACAGAGCTGCTATTGCTCAGCATGCCGACAGGATCGACGGTCACTCCATGGTGAACACCTGAGGAGTTGTCCCTGAGCTCACCGCCTCCGGACGATTGACCTACCAGGCCAGACCCCTCCCTCGAATGCGATTCACCGCTTTCGTCCCCAAACGCAGAGCTTGCCGTACTGGCTGAGGTGTCTCTGCCATTCCCAGCACTGTCCAGAGTGATGGGGATCTCACGAGTTAGAATGTCTGGGAGCCAGGTGTTCTTCCACAGCTGGGCACGGAAGGAGGCGTTGAACGCGCCGATGTAGCTGACAAACCCCGCCGCCAGCAGTGAGTCGCCAATAAGAGCCGACTCCCCAGCACGAAGCACATCAATTTCACGACTCCATCGCTCGTTTTCAGATGCCAGTCCGTTCACCAGCCTCTCAGCGAGTGACAAGCGCTCTTGGCACGCGTGGGCCTCGGCCTCCACCTTCGCCTTTTCGTTCGTTGCTTCTCGGAACGAGGCCTGCAGCGTGTTCAAGTGGGCCTCGACCTCCGCCACCATCTTTTGCACTGACGCTAGCTCGCCATCCGCCTCTGTCTTGGTTCGCCGTGCTTCCTCCAGCCCGTCCATCAGTGGCTTCACACGCACGTACACGTGGTGGAATGCAATGATGTTGATCACCCAGACGCACAAGTTCGCCGCAGCGACCGACTTACTCTTCATTTTCTCGTAGTTGAAGTTCGGGTCTTCTTGGATCAGCGGCTCGACGCGCGCAACGACTTCTGGTGGAATGTTTTCCTTGTCGTACTGCTCCAGCGATTGTTTGAACGAGTCCACCTTGGCCATCATCTTCTTGGCGTTGTCCCAGCTGAAGTTTTTCGTCTCATTCTTGATCATCATCAGCACAGCCGCAGTGACCTTCTCAACGCCAGCCGGAGGCTTACCCATCGACTTGAGCTCGGTTAAAGACGCCTTGTTGAGGCAGTTGACAGCTTGCTGAGCTGCGTCTAGCGCAGGCTTTGCGAGAGCCAACTCCACAGACGACTGGGTCTCAATCTGTGAAGCTACTTCGGCCGCTTTTGCGGCTTTTGCGCGCTCCTGATCAGCGCGGCGCTGTTTCACCTCGGCGTCGCCGCGCTGCTTTCCCATCTGCTCCAGCAAGGCATCTGTCGCACGTTTCCGCTCGTCAACCTTCTTCATTGTCCGCTTTAGCTCTTCTTGGAGCCCAGCAACGTCGTGCGCAGTTTTCTTCAGCGTCGTTAACCCAACCTCTAGCCGGTTGATCTTGGTCGACTGAGACGCGCGCTTGGAAGCCAAGAGCGACTGGTAGAATCGAATCAACTCAAGGAATGAGGTTGGTGTCACGTAGTTGTACCGCCCGTGACTCTTTTCGTACTGCAAACTGGCGTTCGTCACCGATAGGTGCATCTCAGCCATGTGATGGCAGACGTTCTCCTGTATAGCATGCGTGGACAGGTCGACATGCTTCAGGAACTGCAGCGAGACGTCAATCAGTGCCTCCTTGGGCCACGCGTGGAACCAATCCATCGTACAACAGTTCGTCAACGATGGAAAATCACGGCAACGAGTGCGCAGGCTACTTCCAACTGGAGAGAACGCGAGAATAACGTGGACATTGGTCCGGACTCGTTCATAGAAGAACTCCTGGAGTTGCTCCTTGGTGTCTGGAATGCCCCGTGACTTTGCTTCTGATCGCAACGAGCTCCCCATCGCATCCATTTCTTCCTGAGAGAACAAATCCGGAATGGACCCCGAAGTCAGCAAGTCATTCAGAGGGACCAGGAAATGGTCATCAAATATCTGCGAGTCCGTGATCATGAGCACCACAGGCTTCGCCGGGCGTACGCCAGCTTTGCGGCAGATGTCCTTCAAATCCTCTTTCAGTTCCGCCAAGCCGTACGAGACTGAAACGCCCATCGAGAGTGAGACGAGAGTGTAGCCACAGATGAAAGTCGCCAGTCGTGAGAGAGACTGTTTGCCGGATCCTCCGACTCCGATCAGAAGCGCATTACCACGCGTGAACGAAAGGATGCGGACGATTCGCGACACGTGTTCCAACGCTTGGTCGAAGAGCACTATGCTCATCACTGGGTGGATCTCATTGTAGCCTTGGAGCTTGTTCTCTAGCACTCGCGTGAGCTGCAGTTTGTCCGTTACCGGTATATACTGAAGCGCGGCGCTATCGTCTGCATCGTTTTCGTTGAGAGACTGCGAAGACTGTCCACTTCCAGCACTCGAGAGGAACTTTGCGCAAATGAGGGGCGGGGCAAATAGTTCAGTCTGATCCTCTTCGAAATTTTTCTTTGCTTGCTCGAGCGCCATCTCTGTGAAGCGCTGAATGTCGCTTGACGCGCTCATGCGGTCGCTGAACACGCGGTAGCACTCGTGCAGCCAGAGCCTGCAGAACTTCATCGAGTGATTCAGGTATGCCTCCGGTCGCGCCATAAACAAACCCTGGAACAAGGCGCCAAGCTCACGCATGCTGAACACGTAGTGGAACTTGGAAACGGTTGGCAAGAAGTTGGAGCGGACGTCTTCGTGCAGGTCGATAGAGGCCGTGACAACTGAAGATGCCAGCTTTCGGATCCGATCCGAGAAATTCTGCAAGTGCTGGGTGATCAATGTGGTGAAAATCGAGATCAGATCGCTCTTCGGCGGCATGCTGACGCAAAATGTCGAGAAGTGCCTCTGCAGGCGAGGATTTACCGTGTACGACCCTGTCTTGTGGTTCATGGCGGAGATAAACTGCACATCTTGGATGATTTTCTTCATTCCCAGATCTTGCCGGTCGTACCACGCGCTGTAATCCATGAATTGGCGCAGCAGGGCAAGTGCGGTTTGAGTTCCGAACTCCTCTGGCTTCGGCATATTGAGATCGTCAAGGAAGTAAACAATCCGCCGATTCTGAAGAGGTCCATACACACGACCGGATCGTTTCTCAAGGAGCTTCTCGAGCCTGGATTGGAACTCCCGCGCATCCATGAAATGGTGAAGGTTTATCGTTGAGCACGTGAGCTCGTCGTCCAGGCTTTTGAGGTACTCCAGCACGAGCGAAGACTTGCCAGAACCGCTGCAGCCTACCAGCATGGTCGGATACTTCATGCGAAGAAGTAGATCCACAGCAGAGCGCAAGCGTGTCGACTCGACAGTAGGAACGAGTAGCGAGTGAAAAGGAACGTCGCCAACGTTCACGAAGGTGGGCACCTTCTCGCCCCACGGCACCAACTCGTTCTTGGTGATGTCAAAGTACACGTCGAAGACCGAGGCGTTTCCAACTGCGGCGTTTGCCGACACATCCGAAGAGTTTGTTGAACCCTGCGCTGGAGTCGACGGCATTTTGTACTTTGCCACTCCCTTATAGAGATTCGAGAACGTTTTGCGTTGGTCATTTGTCTTCTCGCACTCGAGTGCTCCGCCGAAGGCCCATACCCCACAATAGATGAACGCATTCTCCAAGACTTCCGGCGTCTTCTCTTGCTCGCTGACTAAGCTTAGGATGCTGTCAAGAAGACGGCAAAGTGAGTCCACGACTGCGACCGGGGCAATCGGGATCACTGTCTCGAGCTTCGCATCCCAGACGGCGCCAAACAATGCGTCAATGTACTTTGTGAACAGTCCGGGAAGGACGGCATTTTCCGCCGCACTCTCACGTCGCTGGACCCATGACTCGGCGAGTGGCCGCCAGCCGATATCCGATTCATTGATGTAGATGATTCCAGCACGTGAGACGGTGGCTGGCGTCGCATTCACCAGTGACGAGATTTCAAACACCAGGCGCATCGAGCGTGTCAAAGGAATGCGCTCGTTGGACACGAGCGTCAGCACTTTGTTGTCGTCCATGACGGTATTCATGCTTTCGATCCATACCGCGTCAATATCTCCATCCAACACGACCCACTTGTATGTCTGCGAGTCGTTGAATGGGGGAACGTCTTTGGCCATGTTGCGCATGATGAAGGAAAGCACACCGTCCTTCCAGTCATTCTCCAGCGTCATAAACCCGTACAATTCGTCCGCCGTTATTGCTTTGGGGTTCACGGTTTCAAAGACGGTGAGTGGCTTCAACACTTCGCCCTGGTGACCAGGTACGCAATTATGACACGCAGCCAGCGTCGTCCAGATAGTACTCTTTCCGCATCCGGCTGGACCGATCAGCATCACACTGTGGCGAACCTTGAGCACCGCCTCATACTCCATAACCTTTTTGAGGAAACTCTCCTCTGCTTGAAGTTTACGAGATGCACAGACTTGTATACACTTGGCACGGAGCACGTCGTCCTTCATATGCGAGAGCTGCTGTCCTGGAAACAGGTCGTTGAGCAACCCGAGGAACACAGGGTAGTCTGCTGGCAGGATCCGAGGCGTGTTGAAGTCACGAAGCACTTGCATCAGAACGACTTCTTCCGAGGCATTGGCCAGTGAACGGCGCATGCTGCCGGCAACCAGTAGAACCGACTTGACGGCTCTCAGTCCCCAGTCGTAGTGCTTCTGCTTAGAGAGCAACTCGGAGCTCAAATTGTACAGCGTCACAAACTTGACCGACAGCATGCGTGCCTTTAGGAACCCTTCCGCCATGAGCATGTTCTCGCAAATCGGTTGCAGGTCGGGCTTGATCATGGCGCAGGACCGGAACAGCGCCTTGAGATTCTCTGGCAGCTCTGCACGGCCGGCATAGCCCGGGTTCATCGTGATGAAGAAGCCCACGGTCGGAACCAACGTAATGGCCTTCCCAAAGAAGTCGCACGCGCCAATCAAAGGCAATGCAACGGGTGCCACAGCGGCTGTATCGTGATTTCCAGCGGCGACACCCTCGGATGCTCCCGCTCCAGCAGTACCAGTGCGTCCATTCGTACCCAAGGTCGTAACAAGACCATCCAGTACGGTCTTGACCTGGGTTGCGACGACTGAGAGCACCTCGACTGAGATGCGGTTGAACTCGTCAAAGCAACCCCATGCACCTGTCTGCGCAAGACCTCGAAAGATGTCGGCCATAGTCTTGTAGTTCATCTGGTCGCTGCAGTTGAAGACGTAGCACTGAAGCCCAATCCCGCGTGCAAGATCCTTGGTCGTCTCCGTCTTGCCTGTGCCTGCTGGACCAGCAGGCGCGCCGCCGAGACACAATCGCAGCGCGGTGGTCAACGTCACATAGCAGCGGTCGGTAAGTGGGGTAATCACGAGGCGTCCACAGTTTCCAACGTATTCGTAGCGGTAGAACGACCGGAAGTCGCAGATCTTGATGTACACATCCTTTTTCGGGGTTCCGGCTGCCGCTATAACTGGTGTAAGATAATACCGCAACTGGGACTGCCACTGAAAATCGAGCGAGCTGTTGACTTTCTTGGTGATCAAGGACTGCACCACGTCGCGCGCATGAACGTCGATAGTGATCAGCGTGATGATCTTCTGACGATCCAGGGCTGACAAAGAACCTTGGACTAGTCGAATCAGCTCTTCCAGCCGCACGGTCGACACGTCCCAGTATTTCTTGAGCGCTTCCTCGTTCCCGTTCTCTTGTTCTTCCAGAGCAGTTTCCACTTCCTCCGTCCAGACGACTTGGCTTGATAGCAACGACACTTGGGCTGGATAGTCAAACACCCACGTGTGTCGCGCGCAGTCTACACCCCATAGCGCGCTCCGCTCGATGGCGTCAAAGATCCCTTGACGCAAAGTGTCTTGCATCACGATGACCAAGTCGTTGAACCAGTTCTCGACGCTTCCATGGATCAAGTGGGAGTCTGGGAATTGCACCATCTCTCCTTCTTTGGAGCGCATGGCCGTCGCCAAGTACCGCTCCACTATCTTGTCCGAAGATGACGAAGATCCAAGCTGAGAGACTCTGCTAACAGGCTTCGATGCGCCATGTGAACCCATTTGCTTGTCGCCACTCCCGCGATTCACACTTTCAAACTCGAACGCCTCGATACCATCGAAACAGTTGCCGAAATGCGGTTGCAGCCGCGGAGGCGAGCTGCCATTTGATAGGATCTCGAGGAGGGAGGCGTTCGAGACGAAGTAGAAGCGCGGAAAGATGTCCTTCTTGCCGTCAAGGTACTGATTCAGCGCCTTCTGACAGATCTCCAACTCTCCCTGCAAGTCACGCAACACTTGCTCGCGACCATCGCGCTGGCAGCACGCGATCAGAACCGTTGGGAACATTTGGGCGTCTGCAAACAACTCCTTGATCTCCTGGTCGACGTGTTGGAATCTCTGGAACTCCGATGGGAGCTGTCGTTGAATATCGCCAGTCACACTAAGGAAGATTGACTCGAGGCTGCACCACTGGCGTTGCAGAGCAATCCACAGCTTCAGGATTGTGTCGACGTTTCCCAGGCGAAGCTGCCACTCGAATACCTTCTCTTTGAAGTATGCTACAAATTTTCCTGCGGCAGCCATCGTCTGAAGCTGGAGTTGATGTTCCTCAAGCGATTCGATGATGAGGTTCGGCATTTTCAAAATCATGAGATCGCCATCCCCTTGGTCCGGTGGGCCTGGGAGAGCATCGCTGCTATCAGCCAGTGTATCCTCATCGTCTTTGGTATTCGATGACTTTCGCCGCTCAAGTTTGGGCTTCGACTGGCGCTCGGTTGGCGAAGCTTTGAAACCCGAGGTTCGAAAAGGAATAAACTCAAGCTGGAAGGCGCTCCACGTGGTCTCAATAGAGTCAAGCTGCTGTTCGATTTTGAACTCTCGGGAAGCCATCTCCACAATGTCGTTCACCTCATTGACGAACCGGTAGAGGTCGAGGCGCAAAACATCTTCGAATCGGAGGGATGTGGCAACAGTCGATGATTGTCGAGGTAACCCGGACTTTGAGACACTGTCGCCGCTTGTGCTCGTTCCAAGATCAAAGTGCTTTCTTGTAAGAACCATGAGACTCTTCCAGTGACGATCGCGCACAAACGGTGAGTGAAGGCTCTTGACGAGCGGCAAGACCACTGTCATTTGCTGAAACTTCTGGAGCAGGTGTTGATACACTGGCCAGTCCTTGACTGCTCGTGTAGAGGGAAACGTGGCATGGCGGCACCTTTCGGTACTGTCAAGCTCCTCCATGAGTTCATCTGTGTCAAGCTCATCCCACGTTAGTCGCTGCCACTTGTGCGAGTAGATGTCGTCCAGTAGCGCAACCAGGTCCCATACGTGCTTCAGCAGCACGAAGTCCGCGCGCAAGACCACTAGGAGGTCGTTTTTACTCGACACGAGCTCAAACATGTCTTCAAGTTCGAACAACCTGTCCGCCTCCTTCTCCACCTGGCTTAGCTTCATGTGATACGCGTCCAGCCGATCGTATGCGTCCGCAATTGATTGGCCAGCTCCAGGCGCATGGAGAGGAGCCGTTACCAGGAACTCGTCTTTCAAAGCCTGCACACGCCGACTAAACTCGACTGTCTCGACACGAATTGACTCCACCATGAGGTTCTGAAGTGGCTGGATAGCTTCTTTCTTTTTGAACGTCTTGTTCACCATGTTCTCCCATCGCATTGGCACTTGATCCAGGAACGACAAGACGTTTTCTTTACCAACGTACGACTGCTCGAGCGAGATGCCGTTTTGTTTCAGCAGCGCAACGATCGCCTTTAGCGGATCAAAGTTGACCAGCAAATCTTCTCGCATCAACCGCCGCACATTACGGATGTGATGCATGCACGTCATTAGCGCTCGCTTGCCTAACTCCAGGTTGTCTGTCTCGACATCTTGGTCGAGGCCTTCATTCACACGGTGCATGAACTCATCAAGCCATATCAATTGGTTGACTACCCGGTCGTGTAAGTATTGTGTGAACATGTAGACCCACTTGGTCACCCACGTGGACAGCGCCTGCTTGATCGGAAGCGAGTTGACGCGCACAAAGCCCACGTCTTTGGCGTGTTTGGACTCGGAGATTTCGTTCTGCAAGCCCAGGAAGAATTGAATTCGCTCCTCAAAGATGAGAAGGTCGAGTAGCTGGGCAGGCATAGGAGCAGCGACTGTGGTGACAGACGTTGTTTCGCGGTTTTGCGCTGAAGATCGTCGCCGATCGTTCGTGCTTGTCCCTAAAGCGGGTCCAGTTCTTGGCTGCGAAATGGCAGGCTTGTCAACATCTGACGAGACTGTGATCGTCGAGATCATGGGAAGACTAGCATACGGATACGGCTGCCACGCTGTCTCGAGGAACTTGCCGAACATCTGCGGCAAATCCGTCGTCCAGAGGTACTCGTACTTGAGCAGCGCCTGTCGATAGCTAGCGCACGCCTTCTCGTTTTGGTCAAGAAACGACGTGATGTCCGCGACCAGGAGCTGCACCTGGACATTCTCTCGCATCTCTTTCAGATACGATCCCTCCGAGCTGTCAAGTCGCTTAAACACCGTAGCACAGTGCAGGATAGCTTCAACTCGTCCCATGATGAGGTCATACAGGCCGTTCTTGGCGGTCGTCATCTGAATGGCGGGGAAATAGACGATGTCCTTCCCGTATAGGTCGAGCTCAAGCTCCAAGAGCGCTGGCACGTCCTCGTTCTCGATACTTGTTGGGTCAAGCTGATCACGAAGGTGACGAAGGGACTGGATTACCACGCGAGTCAACCCATCTTCGACCATTCCGCTCACATAGTCGACGTATGCTCGCCAGTCGGGGCTTCCTTGCGAGACGCGCAAACACTTGAGCGTTTCTTTGAGTAATCGGTGAATCTCGTTGCCCCCATCCTTGATCGTGTGGTACTTATGCTGGCACAGACCTTGCTGGAGCTCCAGGAACTCTGATACGGACAGTGCCTTGCTTTTGCGATCAAAGAGCAGTGGCGGGGCATTCCACGCTTCGAGCAGCTCACTCACTCGAGCTTGATGCATCTTCATCTGGCTGAGAAGTGTGTTGGCTTCGTTCACATCCGTCATGGACTCTTTCAAGAAGACATCAATGCCGTGCGACTTCCAGTTCAGCGCTTTCATACCCTTGTTCAGCGCTTGATCCATCCGGTCAAGGTAGTTCCTCACTAGCGGCCTCTCGACCGGCAGCAACGTCGAATGAATCGTGTTGTACATGTCGACGATCAGCCCAAGATTCCCCGTTTGACGACGGAACACCTCGGCACGTTTGTAGATAGCGAGTGCGTCTTCCGGGATGTCCAAACCCAGAAGTAGGAAATACTTCACTTCTCGCAAAAGCTGCACGAGTGCCGGGTCAAAGTTCACGAATAACTGGCCGGACGACACAAGCGGTGTGCTGGGCGTTTGTTGCTGGGCGGCCTTGCTGTTTGAAGCCGCCCCAGTGTCTCCATTCCCCGACACAGATACTAGGTCTCGGCGAATCAGCGGCAGCTTCAACTTCGCTTTGGACGACGTCTCGATCGAGACCCCCCACTGCTTGACCATCTGCACTTCGTACTCCTGTAGCATCGCCATGACGTTCGTGTACATCTTCATGACCTCTTTCGAGTCCTCGCGCTCGAGAACAATCCGAGGCGACATTTGAGACAGCTTCTCCATCGGGAAACGGATTCGTTCGGCCAAGCCGCGGCACCACGTCACCGCGCCTGCAAATGGCGGCAAGTTGTGCGGGATAGGCGGATCCTCGCGGTTTTCGACGAAGATTTGCTGGACCACGTGAAGGTCGTTGGCGTAAGCTGCGATCAACGTCGTATGCTTCCGTTCGAGCTCGTTCTTGATAATCTGCCGATCCAACAGCTCTTCGAAGCAGTCGAGACACTTGAACCGCCCTGCAATTGTCTTGGCGTCGTCAAATGCCTGGTTGATAACGGAGGCCAGTCGGCGCTCGAGTTCCTTGTTTCTCGTGCGAAACGTGTAGAAGTCGTCGTCGAAGTGCTTCGAGTCCAGATCCATAAGGTCGTAATGGACATTCTTCATCACGCCCAGCGTTTCCTGGAAGTCGTCATGGATCTGCCGCACGCTGGTGGTCAACGTCTTGCCTTTGGTGCCTCCGATTTCCATCTGTCCGAGTTTCTGGAACTGATATATTGTCTGCGTCAGCTCAAGCACATCGTGGCAACGCTCGAGAAACGCGTCCAGTCGGATGAATAGCGCATTGTTCTGGATGCGCCACGGGTTGCTTGGTACTTCCGCAACGGACTTGGCCTTGTAGTCGAAGTATATGCTCTTGAAGTGCGCGCATACCTGCAGCAAGACTTGCAGCATGCTGTTTGCCTGCTCGAGGTCGTCTTGCTCGATCAGCTCAAAAAGCTTCTTGCCGTTCAGGTGCGTGATCGCCTTGCGGATGATCTCATTGCAGATCTGCCGTATCAAGACTACCAGACGCGCCGGCGTGTTGTAGAACCGACTGCACTTCCAAACAAGCAGGATGGAGTGCATGATGGGACGGAACAGGTCGCGGATCTCTGGGAAACTCTCGGCATTGATCAGCTTCTCAAACCATTTGGTTAGCGGTTGGAGATAGTGGCTATTGTCGTTCGCTTCAGCGCGGGCCAGAAACACCTCCTTGCACAACTTGGCGAACGGCACGTTGTAGGTGCTTTTTGACGCGTCGAGGTACTGCAGCACCTTGCGAATGCTGTCGGACTGGAGCTGCGCGAAGATCGAATTGAGGTTCTTGGCTTTAGCGCGCCAGAAAAAGAGCTCCTCCATCGGACCCGCGTGGGTGTCGTTGCGCTGTCTCTGCTTCTTGGTCAGCGCTGTTTCCGGGTCTAGCTTCAGAATGTTCTTGATCTGCTTTGTCCACGTGATCAAACACCCTTCGAGCCCGTGCACTTGCTCTTTGCCCAGTATCGCAGATCCTGAGTGATGCAGATGCGATTGTTGATTGTTCGACGAGGGTGTTGAATGACCTGAAGAGCCTGAAGCAGCTCTGTTGTCCCCTTTCGCAGTGTCAGTGGCTGACGACTTCGTCACGCTCTCCATCACAATCTGGTCCCAAGGCAGCGGCAGATACGTCGCTCCCTTGGTCTGGCCCAATGTGATCTGCAGGCTCGAGTAGAAGCCGTGCACGTTGCTGATGATGGACGCGGCGACCATCTCGGGCCACATGCGCTGGTTGCGTGGGTTCCCAATCAGTGGTACGTACACGCTGTGCAGCAATTGGGCCAGCGACTCGAGCGCCTTTTGTTCGAGTGTGCCGAACATCATGTCTTCGTGGAACTTTGTCGTGCTCACAGGTGCCTTGACCGTCTTGATCAAGTACAGCACGCAGACTGGCAGTCGAGGACGGCCATCCGCGGATGAGCCCGCTCCATCCGTTCCAAAGAGTCGTGGCGGTGGCACCGAGTACACCTCGATGTTGCCGCTTGCCTCTTTGCCGTGATCCGTGATGAGCAACAGCCGAGAGTCTGGCAGGTGGAGGAACTCGAACAACACTGTCGCCACGGCGTCCGTAGCCAGCTTCCGGTTCAGTCGATCGCTCTTAACTGCCGGGAACGTGCGCAGGACTAGACGGCGGATGAAATCCACGCGCGCGTCATCCTTCGGGGCAGCTGCAACTGCCGCTCCGGCCGTCGCAGTATCCGATGGTCCCGCGACGGAGCGCTCAGTCTCCATCGCCTCGCTCACCGGATCCACCGATGAACCAGCAAAGCGTCTTGATTCTCCGACTTGCGCTCTCCAACTGGGCAAACAAAGGTTTGTCTTCGCGACCGGAGGGTGAAGCGACGCCTCCACCCCCACGTGGATCCACCGCTTCACTCGACCATGATCTCATTGGCCGCCTCGACGGCCCAGCATCGGACAAATATAGCAACCTTGAATTCAAAGCAAAGTGAGAGAGAGATGCATTCGGTCTGGATACGAGCAAAGCTTAGCACATGAAAGGCGGAGATCGTGAAGATGGATGCTCTCCGCGAAGCAGCCTCACTTCGGACCTAAGCGTCGTACGGACGGCAGCCGAAGACGCCCGTCTCGATCATGGTGCAATACGAGCCGAACTCGAGGTCGTCCTGCGCGTCCGGACACGCTCCCGAGTCGGTCGTCGTCCCCATGCAGATGGGCTCGGGCGCGCAGAAGACGCGACCGCGGCCCTGCACGCTGATGGGGCTATACCCAGACGGGCACGAGCCGGAGACCGCCGTCACTGCCGCCGTCGCATTGGTGGCGGCAGGCGTAGGCGTCGGGGCGGCAGTCGGAGTTTCCGTCGGAGCGACGGTCGGAGTCGTCGACGGGGACGACGACGGAGCCGCCGTTGCGGTAAGCGTCGGGGTAGACGTGGGGATAGACGTGGTTCCATTGACCTTGCAGCCGAACACGCCCGACGACACGATGGTGCAGTAGGAACCAGTGGGGAGCGTGCTCTGCACGCCCGGGCACGCGCCACTGTCGGTTGTCGTGCCGGCGCAGACTGGCTCGGGAACGCAGAACACACCCGGGGCCCCCTCGACGCTGATCGGGCTGCTTCCTGCGGCACATCCGTTCCCAGAGACAGCTGCGGTGGACGTGGGGGCCGAGGTTGTGGCCGGAGCCGCCAGGACAGTGGTCGTGGGGGTCGGAGTTGTCGGAGCAGAATTCGTAGCCGGAGCGGTCGTCACCGGAGCAGTCGTTGAGGTCGGTGCAGCAGAAGCGGGGGTCATCGACGAAGACGCCGAGCCAAACTTGCAACCGAACACACCAGAGGACACGCGGGTGCAGTACGATCCGCCGGCGAGACCGTCAAGCACGCCAGGACAAGCGCCGGTGTCGGTCGTTGTGCCTGCACACACGGGCTCCTTGACGCAGTACACACCCGGAGCACCCTCGACGCTGATGGGACTGCTGCCAGCCGCACATGAAGTACTGCCACTCGTGGTCGTCGTGGTCGTCGTGGACGTCGGCGTTGATGTCGAAGTCGAAGCTGCAGGCGCGGGTGTAGTGGAAGTAGGCGCAATAGTCGTGGCAGCAGGAGACGTCGTCGTTGTCGTTGTAGCCGTACTCGAAGGCGTAGTCACAGCAGGCGTGGTGGTGCTCGTAGTCGCGGCTCCACCGCGGACCTTGCATCCGTAGACGCCCGAGGAGACCACCGTGCAGTACGATCCAGTAAGGAGACCGGCTTGCTCCGCCGGGCACGACCCAGAGTTGGTGATCAGGCCAGAGCACACGGGTTCTGCGACACAGAACACTCCCAACGCGCCTTCCACGCTCACCGGGCTGTATCCAGACGCACACTGGGTCGGCAAAACTGGCGCAGCCGAGACGGCGGCATCCGCAGCAGAGGCGGGGCCAACCTTGCAGCCGAAGACGCCCGATGCGACAACGCCGCAGTGAGATCCGGTGGAGAGTCCGTCTCGGACGCCAGGGCACATTCCCGTGTTGGTGCTGGTGCCAGCGCACACAGGCTCCGCAACGCAGAACACGCCCAGCGCTCCTTCGACGGTGACTGGGCTGTTGCCAGCCGGACACTGGCTCGCGGGGACGGGAAGCGGGGCCTGGGGCTGGGCAGTCGCGGCAGATCCCGTTGGCGCACTGCCCGGCTTGCAGCCAAAGACCCCAGAGGCGACCCTGCCGCAGTACGAGCCAGAAAGGAGACCCGTTTGAGCTGCCGGGCACGAGCCGGTGTTGGTTGTGGTGCCCATGCAGATGGGCTCCTGAGCACAGAAGTTGCCATTGACACCCTCGACACTGATGGGGCTACTGCCAGACGGACACTTCCCGTTCGACGAGATGGTCTGGATGACCGTGGAGGCCGTTGACGCTGGCGTCGTTGCCACGGTTGTGGGCGTTTGAGTAGTCGCGGCCGGTGCCTGCGTCGTAGCAGCAGGTGCCTGCGTTGTCGAGGCTGGTGCCGTCGTTGTCGCTGTGGTGGTGGTAGTGGTGGCAGCCTTGCCGGCCTTGCAGCCAAAGACACCCGACGCAACAGTTCCGCAGTACGAGCCATCAGGCAGACCACTTTGCGGCACGGGACAAGACCCCGTGTTGGATGTGGTGCCCATGCAGACGGGCTCCACCGCGCAGAAGATTCCCGGGACGCCCTCGACACTGACGGGGTTGCTCCCACTTGGGCAGGATCCGACGACAGTGGTGGTCGTCGTAGTAGTAGTTGTCGGTGCAGGGGAAGACGGAGCAGACGTGGGCGTATTGGTCGGAGAAGTCGTCGGAGTATTCGTCGGAGTCGCCGTCGGAGCCACTGTGGTCGCCACCGTAGTCGATACCGGAGCTGAGGTTGTCGAGACAGGTGGCTGGGTTGTCATTGAGGTTGCAGCGGGGGCTGATCCGGTCTTGCAGCCGAAGACGCCAGAGGCAACGGTGCCGCAGTACGATCCGTCCGGCAGCCCACTCTGGGAGACGGGGCAGTAGCCCGAGTTGGTCGTAGTGCCCATGCACACGGGCTCTTGAGCGCAAAAGATGCCTGGCACGCCCTCGACGCTGACTGGGCTGCTGCCACTCGGACAAGTGCCGATGGGGGTGCTTGTCGAACCCACGGCCGTCGTCGGTGTCGGGGTCGTGAATACGGGAGTCGTAGTCGTAGTCGTGGGTACGACCGTGGTAGTCGTAGGAACAGGGGTCGCGGTCGTGGGGACGGGCGTTGCAGTCGTAGGCTCGGGAGTTGCCGTCGTAGGAACAGGGGTCACAGTCGTAGGAACCGGCGTGTCGGTTGCCGGAGCACTCGTGGAGACCATGTCGGCTGTCAGAACCTTGCACCCGAAGACGCCGGTGCGGACGAGGCCGCAGTAGGAGCCGTAGGGCAGTCCAACCTGGACGTCGGGGCACTCGCCGGTGTTCGTGTCGCCCATGCAGATCGGTCCGGTGACGCAGAAGACGCCCTCAATGCCCTCGACGCTCATTTCGTTCTCTCCCGGCGCGCAGGGGGCGTACGCGTCGGCGAATGGCTTGGACGAGAGGATAGCCAGGGCCGTTGTGAGCAGGAAGGGCTTGAGCATGGTGATGATCGGGGAGCGTCGAAGCGAGCGCGGGCGGTGGAGGCTGATCTGGGTTAGTAGA
>JAADYB010000234.1:0-29783 GCA_023338075.1 Phytopythium litorale
CCCCCCCCCCCCCTTGGTTGCCATGTCCAAGTCAACTGGCACTGGCTGTCGGCATCGCCTGCCGTTTCGGTAGTGGCGGCCATCTCTTCATCTTCACGTGATTTCCCGATCACTCATGGCTCCGATAGCCATAGGCAAAGACACGAAGCGCCATAAACACACGAAGGGGATGAGAGTTGACTGTCACAGTCGAACGAATGTTCAAGTCCGCCGACGAGAGGCAAAGTAGACAAAGCAGACCTAGTGGAGCAAGAAGCAATTCGCCTCCTTCATCGTCAGTGGGCTGCCGCCACACCAAAGCACCAGCAGCGCATTCGGGGAGCCCCAGCGCAGCACATTCACACCTGAGAAGATGGAAGTTCCTGGCCAGAGGAAGAAACGCCTGCACACCGAGCAACTGATATCTTCAGCGCGGCGGCACATCCCATCGTCTTGACGCGTCGTCACGCCGACGCGACTGCGCAATCGGACGCACCAACCGCTCACCACGGTCCTCAAGTCGTGGTGTTTGTCCTGCTGCGTCCAGGCCGCGAGCATTGACCAGGTTGGAGCATGCAAGCGGATGAAGGCAAGGACATGAATAGATGTGGGTATGGCATCACTTTCGTCCAACAAAAAAAACACAGGGACATGCCGATGTTGAGGTTCAGGACATGTCGCCTTTTGTATGCGACGCTGTTTTCGTGGAAGAAACGCCCAGGGTACCCTCTATCGCGTACCCCCGCTCCCATCGTGTAACCCTCCTCTTTCATGCCCATCATAGCGCACTTTACCGCCGCTTTTCCGACCCCGCGACACCCGAAAGCTCCGCGCCGACACCTCCGCCGAGGGGAAGCAGACGCTGCTGCTCCGCGTCCTCGACCTCCTCCGCCCGCATCTCCGTCAGCGGCAGACGCAGCAGAAGCAGAAGCAGAAGCGGAAGCAGAAGGAGCGCCGGGCGCCGGCTGCGGTCGCCCATGGAGACCGAGGGCTTCGCGTCGCGCGCGTGGCTGGGGCAATGGATGGCGCCCGAGGAGGAGCCGGTGAACAACTACTACGAGGACCACAAGCTGATGGAGGGGGCGCTGATCAAGCTGGGCGACTACGCGCACTACCGCTACTTCCTGCTCTTCCGCAACGGCCGCTTCTGCTACTACGAGCTGCCCATGCCCGCGACGAGCGCCGCCGCCGGGGCCGGCGAGCAGAAGCGCCGCGTGCATCTCACGCTCACGTCCAAGCACTTGCGCGGCGTCATGATGCTCAGTGCCGCCGGCAACAGCGCCAAGGACGTGGCCAAGACGGAGGACGAGTACGACGCCGACCTCGTCAAGCGTGGCTTTGTCTTCAACCGCAAGCGGCTCGAGATGCAGCTCGCCGGCTACTCGCCCACGGGCCAGCTCATGAGCTGGAAGCTGCGCGCCGCCAAGGACGCCATCTTCGTCAAGTGGGAGCGCGCCTTTCGGCTCGCGCTTCGCCCCATTTGGATGCAGAACACGCCCAAGTGCATGGTCTGCAAGCGCGACTTTGGCTTCTTCATCCGCCCGCACCACTGCCGGTACGTCGCCATCGATCGCTGCATCAGCGTGGACCAACTTCCCTGTGGACTAACATCTGTATGACTGTGTGGCACGTATCAGCAAGTGCGGCACGTGCATGTGCGACGACTGCTCCGTCTTCGTCCCGCGGCTCCCCATGCAAGGGTACTACGAAGAAGTGCGCATCTGCCGCGATTGCTCGCCGATCCGCATCCAGCGGTCGGCGCTCAAGGTGGGCACGCGCGTGCTCGTCTACGGGATCCTCGTGGGCCGTGTCGTGCAGGTCGACGCAGCCGACGACTCGGCCGATGGACACGGGTACGTGAACGTCGAGCTCGAGAAGAAGGGGAACGAGCTCCGGCGCTTCTCGCTCGAACACGTCGAGCTGTACTCGGAGGCAGTGCTGTCCGCGAACCGCATCAAGTGCGCGATCCGCCAGCACCTGGCGCACTCCGTCTTCCGCACGCAGCTCAACTTCAGCACGTGGAACCTCCTGGAGACCATCCAGGAGCAGAAGACGGTGCAGATGGTCCGCATTCTCAACAAATCGACGAGCATCACGGAGCTGCACTCGATGGTGCCGAACCTGGGATCCATGGAGACCGTGTTTATCCCTGATGACAACAAGACGGAGAAGGAGCGCGTTCGCGCTTCGCTGGAACACTATCGTGGCGTGCACGTGTCGTTCCCGCTCCGACTCGACACAGTGATCAAGCTCATCGACCAGTTCCGGAACGGCATCCTGCTGCATCGGGTGTACGTCCGCCAGATCCTCGACGAAGCGGAGAAGCTCTTCACGCTAGTGCACCAGTCGCCGATGAACTTGATCACCATCCCGGTCGGAGTGCAGCTCATCGTTGTTGGGGACATTCATGGACAACTGGAAGATCTGCTGACGATCTTGGACAAGAACGGCGTGCCCAGCAACAAGACGTGGTACCTCTTCAACGGCGACTTCGTGGATCGCGGGTCCCACGGGATCGAGGTTATGCTGCTACTGCTCACCTTCAAGCTGCTGTACCCAGACTTCGTGTTCCTGAACCGCGGGAACCACGAAGAGCGGCTCATCAACGAAGTCTTCGGCTTTGAAGACGAGGTGTACACCAAGTACAGCACCGAGCACGACGAAGTGGCCGGCTGGGATGGTCTCAGCACGTCGGCGAGCTACTCGCCCATGAAGCTATTCCAGATGTTCGAGACGGTCTTCGGCTTGTTCCCGCTGTTTTCGCTGGTGAACAAGAGCGTGTTCGTGGTGCACGGCGGCCTGAGCAACCACGAGAACGTGACGGTCGACGAGCTTCTTCAGATCAACCACCGACGCGAGATCCCGACGCAGGGCACCAGCCGCGCGGACGAGCTCTTCACGCACCTGCTCTGGAGCGACCCGCGCGACGAAGATGGATGGAAAGCCTCGAGCCGAGGCGCTGGCGTGGAGTTCGGGCCCGACATCACTCGCGCCTTCTGTTCTGCGAACGGGATCAGCCTGATCATCCGATCGCACGAGTGCAGAGAAGAAGGCTTCGACATCATGCACGACGGGTTGCTGCTCACAGTGTTCTCAGCGTCGAGCTACTGCGGGTCTCAGACCAACAAAGGCGCGTACGTGCAGCTGCAGTTGATGGAGAACCAGGAACTGAAGCCGCACGTCGTGCAGTACTTCTCGCAGCCACTCCAGAAGCTCGGCGATGCCGGCAAGAACGAGTGGCGCAAGAAGGCGCTTCGCCTTGAGCGGCGAACCGTGATGTCGCTGGTGGAGCTGATCTGCGAGAAGAAGAATGCATTGATGATGACTTTCAACCAGTTCGACACCACTGGGACCGGACGCGTGACCAAGCTGCAGTGGAAGGACACTTTGCAAAAGGTGCTCGGGATCGAAGTCAAGTTCTTGTCGTACTTCACGCAACTTGCAACACTGGAGAACGACGCAACCGGCGGCGTGGACTACCAGAACTTCCTGAATCGGTACACCGTTGAGCTTGACGGTGGCAACATCGAGTGGAGACGGAACCTCATCCGCAAAGTGTGGATGGGATTCTGCCAGGCCCTCCCGCGTCCGACGGACACGGACTTGACGAAGATGAATCTCCAGGAGAAGCTGCACCTCGCGTTTGATCTCTTCCAGGCCAACGGTCCCACGAAGAAGTCGCCGCTTCCAACGGTCACAGAGAAGGCTGCGTTCAACGGAGGCATCGCCAGTCAGCGCAGCCATGAGAACTACCTTCAGCATGGCCTCGTGACGTACGAAGTCTTCCGCAACACGATCCAAGGAAAGCTCGGGCTCGGCGACACACTATCGGAGCAGCAGATCTTCGATTTGATGCAGCACATGGACCAGAACCACGACGGGTTGGTCGACTACAGCGAGTTCTGCTCGTTCTTCTCCGAATTCAGCCGCTCCGACTACTTGCAGGAGCTGTTTGAGGTCGATGATGCGAAGGCGATCACCTTGTTGCATCGCTTCGGGTCGTTCCTGCTCCAGTCATCCAAGTTCAAGTCGCTCAAGGACGCCTTTTTGTCGTTCGACACTGATGATCGGCAGCGTCTGAGCGAGGGCGACATCCTCAAGGCGTCTCAGGACCTCGGAGTCGTTCCTGCGCTCAGCGAGGACGACGCGAAGCTTCTCTACGAGTCCATTCTGGTCACATACTACGGTGTGAGTCAGCGGAAGCTGTGGGAGACAAGCGGGCTGAACTGGGTCGTGTTCGAGGACGTGTTTTCCCCGGATAGCACCTTCCAGCGCCGTCTGTGGCTGACCAGCCTGAGCGCCTCCAGCACGAACCTAGCATCCCTCGCCGAAGAACCCACCGGCGACGAAGATGACAGCGTGCGCGGTGGCCATGCATTCTCAAAGCCGCAGCCGTGGGTGGACTCGATGATCGAAAGCGTCATGCGGTCGCTGCATGAACAGCGCCTGTACATCAAGTACGTCTTCCGGATGCTCGATCGCAAGCGGACGGGGTACGTGTCCAAGACCAAGTTCGTCGCGGCAATGAAGGCGATCAACGAAGAGCGCGGGTCGCCGCTGCAGCCTGCGCAGCTCGAGCAGCTCGCGGATGCGTTTGCTCGCGAGCGCGTGGTGCGGAGGATGTCTTCGTCCGGCGAGCCGACCGAGTCGCGCGAGCTGTACGTATCCTATCCGTCGTTCCTCCGCAGCCTGCGCATCGTCGACTCGGAGCTTCCCTGCCTCGAGACAGTGTAGCAACATGGAGGAAGAGTTGGGCCGCTTCATATGGGGCCAAGGGGGGAGGGGTAACGGACAGCGTGACGCGGTTTATTTCGAGTTTATAGATGACGGGCGGCGAGTCGGCGCTTTGGTTTTGCTCCCGAGGTCACATCGTTCTGTGTGGGTGAGGTGTTGGCTCTCTTCACCTCGATCGCTCTCGTTGCGTCCGAGCGATGAGTTCATCCCCAGAGACAGCGGAGCACCAAGAGAGCCATGAGGTCGAGGCTCCCGCAACAGACGACGTCGAGATGAGCGCGACCGCTACCAAGCACAAGCTGGAGAAGCTCATGACGGACTTTGCAACGTTCGACGATGTCATGCGGATCGGCACGCGCGTAAGTGACCGCGTGTCTGTCTCGAACTCGCGACTCCCTTGCGAGTCTGACGGTGTGTGTTGTGGCAGCAACGGCGCGAGAAGGACGAGTACCGTCTGGCCGAGATGAAACAGGAGATGAGTCGGCTGGAGACCAAGCTGGAGGCCGAGATCAAGAAGCGCGTCGAGATGAACAAGTCGCTGCAGAACTACTGCGACGAACAGGTGGCGCAGATGACGGCCAGCTTCGAGACGGTGCTGGACGACCGAGCGAAGCAGGTCGGTGCTCGGCTGGACCAGCTCGCGCACGAGATCGCCAACCTGGAGACGCTCGTTGTCGATGAGAAGCGGAACATCCCGCTCATGATCGAGAGCAAGACGAATGAGCTGACGCAGAAGCTGGTGGCGTTCATGGACGCGTTCGACGCAGAGCGCAAGCGGCGCGCGGATCAGGAGTCGATGCTGCTGAACCGGCTGAGCACTCATGAGCACGCGACAGCCGAGGCGTTCGAGCGCGAGCGGGTGAGCGCCGACGCGTTGACGCTTCGGATAGGAGAGACCACCTCACTGTTTGAACGCTGCTCGATGTCAGACCGACAGGGAGCACAAGTACGCCGAGCTCAAGAACGCGCTGGACGCGTACACGACGACTCGCCGGCGCGGCGACGAGCGGTTCGCGTCGTTCGCCAAGGAAGAGATTGCCAAGATCCAGAACGCGCTCGTGGCCGAGGCGCAGGTCGGCCAAAGCCCTTGCTCTGCGGTCGCATCATCCCGGAACTGCACTGACACATGCTCTGTTTTGCCCAACCTGCTGTGTGTCCGATCGATGCAGTCGCGCGAGCGGGAGGACGACGAGATCATCGAGGCGCTCAACCGGTACACGGCCAAGCTACAGGACAGCCTCAAGGTCATCTCCGGGCCCGACGCGTGACATCCGAGGGCCGTGGTCGCAGCGGACAGCATTGCCATGGGTGGAAGAACAGCAAACATCGAGTCCGTCGCTGCTGATGTTGCCTGCACACTTCAACTGCGTCCGACGTCGACAAAGCACTGCGCGTTGATTGGTTGATTCGTGGGTTCATAAACCTTGGAAGCAGAAAAATAGAAGAACCACCTTGAAGTTTCTCGCTTTCAGATTTTCAGCCAATCCGCACCACTCCACTGCCACATCATTGGTCGTAATTTAATGCGTATCACTACCTGATTGGTCGAAACCCCGTCCCCAGCTTTCGCCCACCAAGAAGCAGAGCCGCTCGAAAAGCGATCTTTGGACACATCCGGCTGACTCTCGACCACATCGCCATCACGTGAGACTCGAGCGACCTGAAGAGCGCCGCCTCCGACCTCCTACACGCCGCTATCAGCATGCCGACGCCCGCTGCCGCCTCCCCAGCGCCGCGCCGCGTCCAGTCGGAGCGCTCGCCGCTGCTGCGCGGGTCCGCGGGCTCGTACGCGACCTCTGCGACCTCTGCGAACGCCAAGGACCCACCGCAAGCCAAGGACGCGGTCGGGAACGGAGACGACCACAGCGCGCTGCCGCTGTGGTTCAGCTGGACGGTGGGGCTCAGTGTCGCCGTGTCGCTCTCGTGGCTGCTACTGCTCGTCGTGCTGGGCTCCCACCCGGCGGCGCAGGCTCCCCTGAATCCGTCCGAAGCCACCGCAGCGCCAGCGGTCCCGATCGCCGCGACCGACGGCGCCTTCTACCTCTACGCGGGCGTGTTCAATTCGCTTGTGGGCAGCTTCCTGTCCGCCAGCGGCTACTGCTGCCAGAAGGTCGCGCACAACCGCGTGCAGCGCTGTCCGGAGCTCGGCACAGCCTCGCAGCAGCGCGTCTTCATCGCCGGGCTGCTCGTGCTCGCGGTCGGCACCATCTCGGCCGTCGCCAACCTCGGCATCCTCGGCCAGGCCGTCCAAGCTCCGTTCGCGGCACTCACGCTCATCTACAGCGCGCTGCTCGGCCGCTTCGTGCTCGGCGAGCCGCTGGTGGCCGTCGACCTGCTCTCGAGCGTGCTCATCGTCGCCGGTGTCGCTGGCGATGTCGCGGCCGCGCAGTTCGCCGACTTGCCGCCTCCCCGGGCGTACAACCTCGAGTCCCTTGCCAGCGTCCTCTTCCGGGACTCCGTGATGCCGACCGCGTACACTGTCATCGCGCTCGCGTACACCACCGCGATCCTTCGCCGCGTGCACACGCGCAAGCTGCACCGAGGAGCGATCGGACTACTCGCGTTCAGCTCGTGCGCCGGTATCATGGCAGGGTTCACGTCGCTGGCGACCAAGTCGGCGGTTGTGGTCGCGTCATCTGCGCTATCCGATCACGGCGTGGACGCCCAGCACCACCACGGCTTCCACCGCGCGCTCATGACGCTGGTCAACCCGTTCTACGTGCTCATCTTGCTCGCCATCCCGGCGGCACTCGTGCCGCAGCTGTACTTCTTGAACCGCGGGCTGGAACACTTTGGCACGCTCAAGTTCGTGCCGCTTTACCAGGCGTTCATCATCCTGGGCAACACGGCGTGCGGCATGGTGTTCTACAACGAGATGGCGGGGTACGGTGCCGTGCCGCTCGCTTGTTTCGTTGCAGGGATCACCGTGACACTGTCGGGCGTGTGCTTTCTTCTCGCCAAGGTCGAGCGGGACAACAACAACGGGCTTGTGCTTCCCGTCTCGACAGCGTCTGTTTCCTCGTCGACGTCGCCTTGTGCATTCCCGACCGAGTTTTCTTTCGACGATATGAAGTTCGCGACGGAGAACGTAACGCCGTTGCACGACTTTGACGAGTGCAAGAGCGCGATCGTTAAGCTGCTGCGCTCGGCGACGTCGTCTATCTACTACTCGACGTTCTTGTGCGACTTCAACCAGGAGCTCGAAGAAGACGGCGAGGTGTACCAGCACGACAAGGAGCCCACGACGATCGCGTCGCTGCTGAAAGCGGCCGTCAAGCGCGGCGTGGACGTCCATGTGCTGTACAACCCGGCGACGGACTACGGCACGACCACGACCGACGAGATGCGGCGCATCTTCTCCACCCAAGACAGCGGACCAGACGATGGACGCATCCACCTGGCGTTCGCCGAGAGCGACCTCGGCCCGAGCTTCTTCACGACGTGGATCTCCAACAACTCCAAGTACGGCTTCCACCACCAAAAGTACCTCTGTGTAGATGGAGCCACGATCATGGTCACGGGCTGCGACGTGAACGCCGAGCGCGCGGGATGGCTGCACGTGAATGGCATCGGATACTACTGGCACGAGCTCGGCGTGGTGGCTCCCTGCTCGTCCGACATGTTTCAATGGATTCAGCGCAACCACGAGTCCTCACATCCGCGCATCGATGCATCGAACGAGCTTGAAGATGACAAACGACCACCTCCGTTCCCGTTGGTTGCGGGCGGATGGAGGGAGGAGAATGCCATGGTGAACCTCATCCTGAACGCGCGCGAGTCGGTTCAGCTCGAGAACCAGATCCTCATCACCGGCGGCGGGCTGCAGCACAACCGCATTTGCGCAGCTCTCGTGGCTCGAATCGCACGCGCACACCGCAACGGCGAGCCCTTCCGCGTGCTTTTGCTGACCAACGCGGCACAACAAGACGAGCCGTCGTACGTGACGCGCGTGTATTGCGCACTGTCGATCCAGTGGTCGCTGGAACAGCTCGAAGCGTGCGCGAGCTCTGCGTTCGGTCTGTCCAAGCACGATCTTGCTCAGTATTTGCTCGCCGGGAGATTGGAGGCTGGAAACCGCAGCACAGACGACGGAATTCTCATCAAAGTGCACTCGAACATCCTGATCGTAGACGGCTGCTACGCGCTGCGCTCGTCGTCCAACCTGTCGGATCGCAGCCTGAGCGCGCGGCCGACGGACACGGAGCTTGGCCTGCTGTTCGCTGGACCGTGCGTCTCGGTATTCCAGCAGAAGCTGCTCAACATGTACATGGGTACCATTGATGACACATACACAGTGGGCACGGTCATCGACCGAGTCCGAAGCTACGGACACGCTACGGACACCGGCAGGTTTCGACGCGACAATTGCTGTATCGTGCCGTTGACCAAGTGGTCCCACTGGAGCCCCGTGCTCACGTGGTTCTTGATGAACGCGTTCATCTACTGCAGCGAAGGCGCAACCGGCGGCCGGTACCGAGTCAGCTACACCACAACTACGCTGGAGCACGACGGGAACGGTGCTGATCCAAAGCGTAAGAGCGCATGCATCACCGCTGCATCGGCAGAGAAGGTCAGCATCGCCGTGCCATGTTAGACACGATTGGTCGTGGTACGCTCATCACTTGTGAGTGACTTGCATACTGTTGTTGCCCACACTGTAGCTACGATGTGGTCGAAAGACGAGACTGAATCACACAAGCGAGATTGTTGATCATGTTGGGAGGTGACTGCAGTGATTCGACCTTGAAACTACTTCGGCGAGTACTGAAACCGCAGTGTGGCGTTCTTGATACTGGCCATGTCGTCCTTGCTTGGTCCGTCCTTGCTTCCGAAGGTGAACGACGGAGAGAGCGACATCGTTGGGGTCCACTCGAGCAGCTTGTGCACAAACGCGATGCGCTGCTCTTCTTTGAGAGGAAGCAGGAACCTGCAGAGCATTCGGAAGTTAGCGACGAGTAAAGTCTTCGGAGTACTTCTTCGGAAGTGTCAACCCACGTGGAGGACTCAATGTCGACGGTCGCGCCTTCAGCGAGCACGCTCGCCATCGAAAGCTGGTTCTGCTCCTGTTTCTCGTCTCCAGGTTGGAGAACGTGCGCCTGCTGCACGGAGAGGAAGACCGCGTCGAACAGCCGCGAGTAGCGCTTCTTGGCATACAGATCTTGGATCTTGCCGGTCAGCGGGATGATCTATCGCGAGAGCAACTCAGTTTGTGAGCCATCCAGCGCCTGAGCGACTCGGGGAGTGCTCACTGTACCTTGACTCCTTGGAAAGATTTAGAAGCAATCCGTTCTCGACGCTCTTGCTCCTCTTCCTCGACCTTGACCTTCTCTTCGCTCTCTTCTTGGATGGCATCCAGCTCCTCGAATCGAGATGCAGAGGTGTCTTCCTCTTGGTTCGTGTGCTCGTCCGAGTGAATGCCGCTGTAGATGTCGTGGGCCTGCACGGTCAAGAGAAGTCGATGTCAGATGATCTGCCACGTCACGAGGTTGGAGTCAGGAATGCACGCACCTTGGTCATCTTGTACACCTCACCGGTCTCGATCTCGTGGAGGTACGACAGGATGTTATACACCGCCACTTCGGTCGTGTTCTTGATGGCAAATGCATGATCATCAGTCTCACGTTCTTCTGACTGCAAAGTCAATGATCAAGTGCTTACATGGCGGTTCTGTTCGACACCAGTGCCCTTGTTGTGGATCTCGAAAAGCTGCTCGGCGAGCTTATTCGGCGCGTCGCAGTCCACACCAAAGGAGACATATGGACTCACAACGATGTCCGTCCACAGTCCGCGGCACAGCACCGACCCGTGATTGCGTTTCTTCGCCTGTGCATGAGTGAGGTTTCCGGTTAGTGACCACCCGCATGAGTCATGAAGGATGCAACCAGAACTCACCTCGGTGTAGGACGCCATCGAGCGGTTGGGTTCTGTGTACGTCTGGTCACCGAACTCGAATGCGATGCCCGTATTGCGCCAGTCGCGGTACTGACGGATGTGGATCACGCTGGCGTTCTCGATGCGCTTGAGGTTCATCTGGATCATTCTCGCGACCGACAGTCAGCAACTGCGGTATACAACACCTTCACGAGTGTGCAATGTATAGACGCACCGTGTAATCCCAGTCGATGAGGTTGTTGCGGTAGTCAAACCGGTCTTCGTAGTAGTGACGGAGGCGATGCTCGCGAAGACTTTCCACTGGAGCACCGCATGAAGTCCGCGAGTTAGTGAAGTCGCCCAAGAGGAGAGAAAGGGTCAAATACAGTCCACGAACTGTTGAAGGGCACTTTTTGGAACCAGCCGCGAAAGACGTCGATGAGGTCGTCTCGGGACCGCATCTTGAGGTGCGAGAGGTCGACAAGCTGCGCCAGCGGTCCGCGCTCGTTGTACACAAAGTCCGTCAGTGTCTTCGCCTGCTCTTCAATGTACGTGCCGGTCCGTTCCTAGCCAAAAGGCAATCAACAGCAGAAAATATGAGTTCAAAGTGGACACTCATAATCTCAATCGATGGACTCATCGAACCTGGACGAAGGCGTTGCCGAAGATCTCGAGGAACAGGCTGCATCGCTGACGCAGTGACACCGTCCAGTCGCGCGCGACGTTCAACAGCAACAAATGGCGCGCCAGTACCTCCATGGAGCTCTCCAGCACGTAGATGTGCAGCTCTCGTCGTCGGCGCAGCTCAGGATCCCATCGGCGGCGCCGCGAAATCGCTGCCAGCACGTGCCTTATGTCTCCAGGAGAGACAAGCAGCACGCTGATGGGGGAGGTCGATCCTTTCTCCTCCTCCTCCTCATCTTGCTGAGCGCTTTCACCTTGGCTTGAAGGCACCGATCGAGTCTTTGAAGCCGAGTAGAACCGGTCACACACGTCGATCGCGGGCGAGAAGCCCCACATGTTGACCGTGCCCATGCTCATGACCAGCCCGCTGGTCGAGCGTGCCATGGCTTTATCTCCCTCTCGCGTTGTTGTTGTTGCGGCTGACGTGGATCGAGCTCGAACAAGCCACCAGACGGAGACGCAGACGCGGAGTTGCAGGCGACAAGATCCGCGAGTCCTCGTGAAACGCAGTCGGCCGAATGAGCGGCCCACCGCCGCCCCACCCACCACGAGCAGCCTCGAAACCCCACTAGCGAACCGTCGCGCGTCAGGATCGCCAACAAGAAGCGCCTGCAGCACGCGAGCGTTTCCTCTCCCGCCCGTTTCTCGCAGCGCCGCGTTCAGTTCCTCGCTCAGCTCTGTGCATCACCCGCGGGACCCGAAAGGGCGTGGGGAGCTCCCCCCAAGTTGAAGTGCCCAAAAGATCGTTTGTACCAATGTATCGGTCCATTGTTCGAAGATGACAGCTATTTGGTACATAGTACCGATTATCATTCATTGATCCCTGTCAATGAGCTTCAACGGAGAAGCTGCGGGAAGTCATGAGCCTCATGCTGACGGTCTCGCTGGCTGCGCTGGTGCTGCTTCTGCCGGGCGCCCAGGCGCTCCCCATCGACAGAACGCATGGCTATGGCGTCTACGACCGCGTCGCGAGCTTCCCGGTCCCCACAGCGTCAGGGAAGGAGACATACGCCGCTTTGGCGGTCGAGGAAGACGTGGACGAGTGGGTGCGCGACTGCCCCTGTGCGCAGTGGCACCCCGCGGCGTCGGCGTCGCATCTGTGCCTTCCGGTGGCGTGGGCGTCACCCGATAGCCGAGAAGTAAGCAAAAGGGAGGTCTTCGCGTTCTCCATCGCGAGCGACGACCGCTGGAAGCGCTACGACTGGGACCTGGTGGGTCGCACGACGAGGACACTGAGGTGGGGGATATCGGTGGAGCTAACGGACGTGTGAGCGAGTGGCTGGCAGCTGACGACGGTGGCGTGGAACACGGACCCGGAGATGCTGTGCCATGCGCACGACAAAGGCGTGCTCGTGGTGGTCAAGCACAACTTTGACGCCGTGGACCAGCTCTGCGACCTGACCGCTCGCCGCGAGTGGGTCCAGGTGCGTCGGCCGCACTGTTGATGGCGCATGTTGCATGACGCTGTCTCACTTATCGCATTCGTGCAGGCAACGTACGTGCTTATCGCTACGAACCACGCCGACGGCGTCAACATCGACACGGAGAAGGCCATGAGCGGCGCCACGGCCGAGTGCCTCGCCGAGTTGGTGCGCGAGCTGCGGGAGGAGCTGAAGCGGCACCCGCTGACTCAATACGCGCAGGTAGTGACGACGTGGTGAGCATGTCGTTGCCGACGCACTGACGATACCGTGCGACTAGATCACGTTCGACGTGCCGTGGGCCCCGCGAGGCGTGGACGGCCGCTACTACCCGTGGAAGGAGCTGGCGGTCGCGGCCGACTTCCTCTTCATCATGGCGTACGACATGCGCAGCCAGATCTACGACGCATGCGTGGCGGGCGCCAACTCGCCGCGCGCGCTCGTCCAGCAAGGCGTGGACGAGTTCTTGCTGTCGGCCGGCGTTCCTGCCGACAAGCTTGTGCTCGGTGTGCCCTGGTACGGATACGAGTACACCTGTGAGCCGAGCGACGATCACGGCGCGTGCCGAATCCCAGCGGTGAGTCAACCGTCGATGACAGTCATGCGGTGAAGTGAGTCTGATGGATCCTCGAGCGTAGATCCCGTTCTTCGGAGCTCCATGCAGCGACGCGGCCGGCAAGCAGCTCGACTTCGCGGTTATCAAGGAGCTCGTTCGCTCGCAGCGACTCACGGAGCAGTGGGACGAGCTGACCGAGTCGCCGTTCGTGTGGCTGGACGCTCGGGGCGATGGATCGCGGACGCAGGTCTGGTTCGACGACCCCGCCAGCCTCGCGCACAAGCTCAGCCTCGTGCGGACGGTCGGCCTGCGCGGCGCCGGCATGTGGCACGTGGACGCGCTCAACTACTCGGCGGCCGAGGGCTCCGCCGCCTTCAACGACACGCAGAGCATGTGGCAAGCGCTGCGGGCGGCCGTGACGCCAGCGCATGGAGAGCCCACGGTCCGCAGTTGATGCGCGGGCTCCAGGGGAATCAAGCGGGCCGTGTCGGGCTCCACATTTGATTGGCGGCTCGAAGGGCGTCGACTTGACCACCTCACCCATTGTTGGCTCTCAGGTGGATCGGATCTCGTCCTTGGGCGAAACGCCCTCTCCATCTCTCGACGCGTCCTCCCTTCCCAGCACCAGTGAGAGACCATGACGCTCCTTGATTCGCTCAGCTTGAGACCACGACACGAGAGGAGGCGGGTCCTCTCCACCCACCCTCCGCTCGCTCGCTCGCTCGCTCGCTCTGCTTGAACTCGCTGCAGCCGCATGCTTCTCGTCTCGCCTTCTCTCCGCCTGCCGTCGACCGAAACGGCGGAAGGAACGCTGTGAAAACGTCGTGGCTGGCACGAAACGCCGCGGGCGACGAGAGACGCGCATCCACCGCCTCAAGCCGCTCCAGCATGGCGTCCACTCCTCCGCTCAGCTGGTGGTTTCTCGGTTGCAAGTCAAGCCTCCGCGCCAGCGTTTCGCATGGCTCGAGCGTTTCCTTCCGCCGCCGTTCGCGGGCACTTCCGCGTGCCTTCCAGCGACCTCATGCTGTCCGTCCCCGTGCCTCTCGTCCCCGCATCCAGCGGCCGAGAGCCGAGTCATGGAGGCAGCCGACCTGCTTGTTCCTTCCGCGAAAAGATCGCGGCGAACGGCCGCGCTGCGAGAGACGAGCGCTGGCGATCTATGGAAGGCGGAAGGAAGGAGGCCCGAGCCTGTCGCACGTAGCGGACAACAGCAACTGGAGACCAGCAGACTGGTCCAGAGCACCTGCCTGCCTGTGTGCCCCTTGGAGACGAGCAGCACCGCCAACGGCTCGCGCGGCTCCGGCGGCCGCATTCGCCATTTTGCGCCGCGCAGGCCCATCTTCCGCCGCTTCCTCTCCGTCCACGTCCGCACACGGCCGACGCTCCCTCCCTTTCCTCTTCCACTCCACTCCACTCCCTCTTCCGCCCACTGCCGGCATGGAGACGGCCATGCAGCTCGTCGCCACCGGTGCGGCCTCGTCCCCCACGCCCTCCCCCGTGAACCTCAAGAAGCGGCCGTGCCCGTCGTCCGACTCCGAGAGCGTCGAGTCGACGCAGGCGCCAGCGCCGGTCGCGCCACTCCCGCTGTCGCTGACGCTCGAGACCTCCGCGACGCCTACGACGCCCGTGGCGACGTGCAACTTCGCGGCGCTGAGCCACCATTTCCACCTGCCGCTCAAGGTGGCGGCCGAGAAGTTCGGCGTACGCGCCACGGCCTTCAAGAAGCGCTGCCGAGCCATCGGCATCCGCCACTGGCCGTACCGCAAGGTGCGCAGCCTCAAGCGGTCGCTGCAGGAGCTGGCCGACTGCCAGCAGCAGGCCGACACCGGCACAGGCCCGCCGCTCACAGACAAGCAGTTGCGCCAGCACGCCGTCTACCAGAGCCAACTCGCGCGCTTGCTGTCCCCGGAGACGTACGGCATCGACCCAAGCGGCCAGCTGCCGCCGCACCACTTCTTCTCGCTCGACGGCGCCGGCTCGATGCCCGCCACGCCCGACGACGAGCACGACGACTCGGACGACGACTCGTGCGGCTCGCAGAGCCCCCGCGTGCATCCGTCGCCCGCCGCCGCGCTGCACCACCACCTGCAGTTCCACGGCGGACTGGGCGGGCCGGGCGCCACGCCTGCGCGCAAGACCAAGGCGCGCAAGCACTTCTTCTCCGACTCGCCGTCGTCCGCTGGTGCCTCGCCCCATGAAAGCCTCTTCTTCTGCAGCCCCATGGGTGCCGGCCACGCCTCCGTCTTCGACAGCGGCTTCCTGGCCGCCACCGGCGACCTGCCGCCCTCCGCGAGCCTCGGCGCGGCCGCCGCGCTCGGCTTCGACGCGCTCTACGACCCGTTCGGAGCCATGGACGACCTGGCCGGCAGCGACCACCCGTCCTGCGGCTACTCGCTCGACTCGGTCTCATACGACTTCTTCCCGCTGCAGTCGCCCACCATGGCCGCCCGGAAAGCTGCCGTCGCCGCCGCTTCCTCCTCGTGTTCAACGGTCTCGACGGTGACGTCGACCGCCACCACCAGTAGTAGCAGCAGTAGTGCACCGGCGACCGACGGGCTGGAGGACGACATCTTCCGCCACATCTCGCCAGAGTACGGCTGCCTCGTGTGACGCCGATGCCTGTCGTCTCCTCTAGAAGTAGCCAACCTAGCAGTAGTCTGTGCCCCCTTCCATTCCCAGCCGCGCACGTGCATGTCCTGTTCCTCTTGCATGCCTCCCGACCGTACCATCCAGCACCTCGCCTGTAGCTGCGCCACCAACCACAGAAACATAATTTATACGATTCTTTTTGCCCTCATCAGCATCCCATCACCACATCATCATCCAATTCTCTCATCAACGATCACACAAGCTCTCACTCGCTGCCACCTCCACGCACTCAATCTCCTCTCAACCTTCGGCGTCAACGGTGTTCACCTCGAACTCCAACCCGCGAGCATCTACCACCTCCAACCGATCGCTCGCGGCAGGTGATTGACCAACCACCGCCACTCAAGCCAAGTAACTCGCGAGCGCCTCCTCCGCTTGCTGGCGTTGATCCTCGGGGGCAACGCAGCCCGAATGCTGCTGACGCGCGAGATAGAAATCGACCTCCTTCATCGGGTCCAGCCACGGCTCGCTGGCGATCTGTTCCAGCTGCTCCGACACCTCCAGCCGCAAGAACGGCCACAGTTTGGTCCGCTTCGGCTTCTTCTTCTTGCTCCAGGACGGCCGGAATTTAGTTCCGAACAGCATCTTTGCCCTCGGCTTCTTCGACGGCTGACACATCCCACGAACAGCCAGCGTGACCGTCGGAGGAGCTTGGCCTTCAGAGTCGACCCTTTTGGCGATGACGACACCCTGCGCGGGCTCGATCATGCTGCTCGTGCGCAGACTCATGAAGAGTCGAATCGGACCATGCGATGGAGTCATGAGGCCACTCGTGGACACGTCCAGCGAGGTCCTCACGCTCTCGAAGAATGTCCCGTCAGTGTCAATCACGTTCGTCACGTGAACCTGGATGAAGGAGACGTCGTGGTCGCAGCAGATCGGTACCACCAGGACCGGCAGGGCAAGACCCTCCCCTGTCAGACTGATCGGGAGCACACCAGCCGCTCGTCGTCCAAGCAAAAACCAAAGCGTCTTCTCGGTCGGCATCTGGGTCAGCTCCACGAACTGGCAGAAGCGCATCTTCCAGTCCTGCCACGAATCCATCCACGAGTCGAAGACGACTTTCATACTTGCTGGATCAGCGGAGACGCCTTGGTCGCCAACGAAGACTGGCGCCGAACCGCAAAGCAGTCGCAGGAACTTGGGGACCGGACAGAACAGTCTTGTCTGGGTGTCCGTCTGCTTTCCCGTCTCGTCCATCGCCAGCAGCAGGAGCACACGCGCCACGACGGTGTCGATGCGGTTTGTGTCGACAGCTCCATCGAACAGCATCTCCTCGAACTGGGGAAGCATGAACTGCTGCAGAGACGGCGGCTCGAGCCTGTGCCACATTTCAGTCGCACCAAACGCCAGGATCGGCTCCGACGGGAAGCTCGTGGCGCGCGCCTCGTTCGTGTGGCTCACGTACTCGAGAGTCCCCATCAAGTTCGCGACCATCTGAGCAGCAGGCGCGTCGCTCCTCCAGCTCACACCCAGTCCTAGGCGGCAGAGCAGCGAGGACACACCCTTCATGACATCGCCGTTCTTGTAGGTAACGGGGTCATTGGGGTTCATGCCACAAATCAACTTGCACGTGGCGAACTCGGTCAGCGACCTAACACCAAGGCCGTTGTGGCAGCTCTGCCACAGCGGACGCCCCATCAGCACCAGCGGCTCGCACATGTCTTCTATCGTCGACCACTGCGCATTCTCCTCCTCCTTCGATGCTGCCGCCACGTACGCCTCGTAGTCGAATGGCTCACGTGATGCTGGGTCTCCAAGCAGGATGTCAAACGAGTGCGTCAGCACAAACGGCGGGAAGGTGGACTTGGGCGGTCCGAAAACGCTGTCGCGGCACGGAAGCGCTAGGTCGTGGACCTTGGAGTTCGTGTCGACGAGCACGGCGAAGATGACGCCCTCGTTCTTCACCTGTGCGTTGGCAGTGATCAGTGCAGTCCGCAGCTCGAGCAACGGAGCATGTCGTGAGAGAGAATTCATCTTGAGCAGCGACCGCGCTTCGTCAACTACCAGCACCAAAACTGGCGTGAAGCTCGAAGTCGCTTGCTGTACTTGCGGGTTCGAAGTCGCTCGCTTTCCTTGCGGTGAGCTCTTTTCGGCATCGAACGCCTCCTCCAGTGACTGCGTGACCCAGCAGTCGGCTTTCTTGGCAACGAACAACTTCGCCCACTCGGAGCCCACCGCGTCCCAGTGCTCGCACGCGAACCGGAAGGCGCTCACTAGTCGCTGAGGCATATCGTTCATCCAAAGGGGCTGATCGAAGAACCATTCCCTCAGCTGCGTTGTAGCTACTGGATAACCCGACGAGCGCGGAATGTTTCGTGCACACACGTACAGGACGCGCATGCCGAACGTGGTCCCGTCCACTTCTTCCGTCACGCCGCCGGCAGTCTTCTGGGCGAGGTTGTACGCGAGGCGGCTCTTGCCATAGCCCGAGCTCTGCGTCAGCGTCACGTCTGGCGACAAGAACGTGCTCTTCTCTGTGCGATACGCGGCACAGCATCGCGCGAGGTACCGGCGGAACCGCTCGTCCGCATCGCCAATGTACGGCGCTTGGAAGGCCCTCTCGACCACATTCTTCATCTCGGCAGTGCCGTCGTGTTGATCAGAACCTCGTGCGCTTGGAATGGGGACGATTCCGAAGTGGTCGTCGATGCTGCCGTTGCCAAACGTGCACACCATTCTTCCTGATGGGAAAGGGAATCGCTTCTCTGATTGAAGGTTAGCATCGCCATGTCGCCCTCGACTGAATGGAGGTGCAACTGACCAACACACTGGTCTTGACCAAGTCTTTCACTTCGGCTTCTGAGCAGCATGTCTGTCCGATTGATGCATGCGCGCAGAGAGGAGCGCGAGCGTGTACTCGGCCGCTTTCTGGGACTTTGTCAGCGCGACCATGGGGTTGTCGCTGGCAATGTTGAGCAGATTTGGCGCCATGACGATCGCTTCAATGGCAGCAGCATTCCGTCAGCAGCCGACACTCGTCGCCTAGCGTCAAGCGGGACGTACCCATGTTCTTTGCGCTCATTTTGTTCATCTGCTCGTGCCGGATGATCTCGACCATCAAGTCGAGCAGCCACAGTACGAGACTGCGATGCAGCATCGGGAACACGTTGATCGAGTCAAGGACGTGCGCGTCGTCCTGCATCTCGACCGGGGCAACAAGGTTAGCAAAAAGTGGGTCATCATCAAATGGTTGTCGGTGCTCCTCACCGTTAGCTCACACACGCTGTAGATGAGTTTCTCGGGTATCATGTTGAAGATCCCTCTCGGCAGCTCTCTGAACCAGACCTAGACAGCGATATCCACGCCCTTGGTGTTAGCTACCAAGTATGACGATGCCCCGCATGTTACGCCACCCACCTTGATCAGGTTTGCAATCACATTCACGTCCCCGCAGCCGCTGAACGTCCCATTGTTGATCGCGCGCTTGGCTGCAGCGCACTCTTCGCGGTCCGGTGCCAAGCGGAAGATCCCTTCCACACTCGCTCCACCACACGCGAACAGGTACTCCTTCATCATTTGCAGGACGGCCGGGATCTTGGCCTCGTATCCGTCAACAGCGCGCTTGGGCATCGCCTCGAGAGGCAGACCAAACTGCACGTTCAGAGCGCGCCACGCCGCGGGAAGCCCTTCATACCGCGCATACTCCACATTGTACGTGACGTGTAGCTCCTGGCGCATCTTGTACGGACAGCTGATGCGGTTTTCAATCTTCGTGGCTTCCACCTCTTCCATGACTGCGGTTGCTAATGGGCCATCGCCAGTTGGTATGTCGGCACTAGCGTTTGGTCTTCCCTCGATCTCGAGATCTTGATTGTCGTCAGTTGGAGGCGTGCTGGCAGCATCGGAATCGATCTGATCGACTTCTTCTGCTCGAAGATGAGGGCCGGTGATGCCAAATCCAGAAGCGATGCCCTTGAAGTTGAAGACTTGGTGCACATCTCCGCTGCTTGCGCGCTCACTCTGCTGATTCCTGGTGCAGTCAGCGATGCTGTTCGTGCTCATACAGAGCATAGTTTCGGATCCTCTGGGGTAAATTGGCTGAGCACGTTCAGGAGCGGAGTTTGCAGACACTCGCCTTGCCGCGTGAGGCTTGTCTTTGGCCTGAGTCGATCCATTGGAGACACGAGTAAATCTTTGTCCACAACGGCGTTCTACTAAAGTACTCCTGAAGAAGCAAACCTGTGGTCCGCGGAGTTGGCCGATAGGAAGGACGCCAAAGTCCTGCAGCAGCGACAATGACCGCGTGTTGGCTTCGCCACCTCCCGTGAGTAACGCGTTCATCTCCTCTCGAACTCCTGCTCCATCCATCCATTGAATCAAATCAGTGCCATTGATAATGAAAAGAGTTCGTGCCCATGTGGGCGTACCTTCCGCTGCGAGAATGATCCGTGAGAGGAAGTGAGAGCACTCGTCCGCTTGCTCTGCTGTGCAGAACCGAAAGCCGAGGAGTTGGCCTTCGCTGCCTGCAAACTGTCGAAACACTGCCGTGTCGCCATGCCACCCGTCAGCGACTCCCCAGTGACAGCTTCTGCCCAACACGTCGTTGAGAATCACTTTGCCCGTCTCAAGGACCCACGCGACGATGCGGAAGTTCCCCAGAGCTTTGTCGTGGCGACCGTCGCGCTTCATCTCCACGAATACGTGGATCTGAGTCCACGCCCCATGGGCGATCGGCTGCCACACTGTCGGGCTTGACCCGCTGGGTGAAGGCAGCCCAGATGCATCGCTGCTATCGACTTGTTGATCCCATTGATACGAAGGGGTCACCTTGGCCGACAGCCGAGGCTTGAACGACTGGCGCGCGCGATACACAACCGCAACTGTGGTGTAGACAACCACTTCACTACTTGGGGAGGGAAGCCACGGCAATCAGCTGTCGATTCGGTGTGGCCAGGTAGAACAGAACGTCTCGTACCTGAGCCGGTTCTGTTGTCGTCGCAGCCGTGGCTGGGCGTAAATTGCATTCCTTCTGCTCTCACACTCGACTCGCGCGCTCTTCATCTTGCTTGACCCAAGTGTTGATGAGTTCGACAGTCCGACGAATTGTTGGCGTCCCTCTTCGACTGCAGTGAGAGGCACAAGAACAAAGACGACGACAAAAATAGCTGACGACATTGGAAGGACTGGTGTGAGCAATATCAGTCCATGCAACGAACAGTTCAAAGGCGCGAAGCTGAAACCTGCGTTCTTCACCAGGTTCGAACATCAAGCTGGTTCTTGCATGCTCAAGTATCAACAAGTTCTACAGCGCTTGGTCTACGGGCGTCGCCTGGACTTGCTCGGGGACGCCGATGTCGTTCTCGCGCTCGTCGATCTCGCTCAGCATCAGCTGGAACTTGGTCACGACGCGCTGGAGGCTGCGGTTCGCTGCCATTGCCGGGAGCACGTGCGTCTTCAAGACCTCGCGCTTCTCCATGTCCTGCTTGACGTAACCATAACACTTTAGACGAAATGGACTGGCAACGAGATCACCAGGAGCACGTACCAGCACCATCGGGTCCCATCCGCTGGACTCTGTCGTCGTGACACCGTTTGACGCAGTGCCGTTGGTGCGAGTTGTCGACCTGCAATGCAAAACATGGCTGTTAGGCGAGAGGAAATCTCACTCAAGAGAACGTCCGTCCGAATAGAACCTACGCATGGAAGGGACCCATCATGTCCGCACACAAGTCGTCCAACCGCGACACATCTTCGTCTTGCGTGAGGAACTTGACGTACGCACGGATCCTGCAGTTGCTCACACTCGAGTATGAGCAAAGTCCACGACATTTCCTTCAATGGACTGCAATCTTCGTACCAGTATCGGTACTCAGCAGAGCTCTTGAGCACAACTGCAGCTGCAATCTGGTGCTCCAAGTGCGATCGAGTGACGTTCCGCTGCATCAGCGCGTCCGACATGCTGCTCAGCATCGCCGAGACGCTTCCGCGGTGCATTCGACTGTAGCCGGATGCGTTCTGAAGTCGTCGCAGCGGGCCAGCCTATGGTGTCGTAACGCCAGCGGACGATCAGTGGGAATGCAATGCATACGCACAGCTAACACACTAAAGTAGATTCCGTACCGGGACGCTGTTGAGAGTGACGGCATCCGTTGGAAGGGCTGATGTAAAGTCTGAGAACGAAAAGTTGTCGTCCGCCACGCGCATCCTGGGCAAGAACACAACAGAAAAGCAAATCTTGAGCACATCGCTTCAGGTTGGAACGCTCGATCGACACACAACATACCACGACTCCATCGCAGAGTCGAAGGTGAAGGAGACCAGGCTGGCGCCGCCCTTCGCGTCAGGATTCGACTTTGCAAACGTGATGATCGGCTGCCCTTTACTCGTCACTTGGCACCGAAGTAGCGTGAGTCGTGGGTACTCGCTGGAGGTGACCTGTTTCGGCATCGCATCCATCAGAGCTGAATCGTGGAGAGGGCAGCTCAGCAGATTGAGGTAGATCGGACAACTCACATGTGTGATCGTCTCGATCGTGTCTGACAGCGCCAGCTTCCGCGTCTCAATATTCCAGATCTTGCATACTCCAGACGCCAGGATCACAAGCAGGTACGGCGACTTGACCGGGCTGCATTCAAGCACAGAGATAGCACTTCCGAGCGCTAAGGGCCAGAAACAACCGCATGAGTCCATCGCATCCATGCCATCGCCCAAGAGAGAATCGTACCGATACACGGGAAGAGGCGACGCCCGGTGGAGCTCATGATGTACAGATCGCCATTGGACACACCGACCGCGCAAAAGGCGGCGTTCCCGACAGCACAAACCGCGCGTCCAGCAATGCGGTCGATCCACTTGATGTGGCTTCCCTCGCTGCACGTGATCGTTGAAAACACAGGCCCCGTTTCTGATAGCACACCGAATCACGATGCACACGAGCAGTACATAGTCAGCTACGCACCGTGCGTCAGCTTAGGCAACCTGTCGGACTTGACGCACCTATGATTTCGTCGGCCTGGGGGTTCTTGAGGTTGTGAACGCCGACTTCGATGGACACTTTGGGCACTGTCTTCGCTCGCGTCGTTTGGCTGCGATGACCTCGAGCACGCTGCGACAGCTCTGTGCTGACATCAACACCAAACTGCAGGCGAAACGGAAACTCCGGGAGCAGCGGCTCGCTGCTTGTCCACCCGCCACTCGAGCTGCTGTACAACGAGGCATACATGACATGGCACAGCGATCGTCAGTGGACATATGATAACAGACTCGCGTGGTTTGTCCGGCGAACCTTTCGTTCAGCAACACGGGGGCCTGCACCGTCACTTCTCTCGTCTTCGCTGCAGCTGGCTGCATGGACGAGCGCTCGCTGTCTCGCTTTCGCTTCAGAGACGCGCCATCGGCTCCAACTTTCTTGGACTCATGTTTCCCAGTCGATCCATTTTCGCGCGGGGCTTCAGTTGACGCGGAGATATTCACTCCAGCAGAAACTGTTTTGTGCCGAACTGGAACAACGTGCGCTTCGTTTGGAGCTGGAACCGACGAAGACTGCTGGTCGAGTCGCGAAGCCATCAAGTTGGCATCCGCCGCGGTCGGTGACGGCACCATCGGTGACAGAATGTTCCGGATATTGTTCTTAGAGGACGCTGCGTTCGTTGTCGAAGCGTCAGACTCGGACTCCATCAGGAGAGGAGCGATCCGCTTCTTGTCGTTCTTGCTCCTGACTGCTGGCTGGAGTTCAGTGGCAGGCTGGGCTGTCACCACCGTCGGTGCGAGTTTCTTCTTCTTCGGAACCAGCACGGTTGGACGTTGCGGTCCGGTCGCAGTCGCCACCACAGTCGCTGGCTTCACAGCCTGCGTCGAAGGACTTGATGTGCTTTCTTCGAGCTGCGTCCCACACATGATGTCAACACTTGTGCAAGGCATCTGTTGTTTCCGGCACGATCTAGGGTCGCTCATTTACCTGCAATTGAATCGGATTCTCCACCAGCGTTGACGCGAGCGTGATGCCTGCACGAGACCCATACTACAGAAAAAGGTTAGACACTGATCACAAGTTACTGCACTGCGCATCCACGTGGGCGTTGCGAACCTTCGCCTGAAGCAGTTTGCTCTGCTCGGCGTCGGAAATTGGCGCGCCGATCTCATCGTCCTCGAACTGGAAGCAACAGATCGTTCCGTCGAGCCCACACGCGAGCAGCAGCGACTGGTTCGTCGACCACGACAAGTCTGTCACAGGCGCATTAAAGCAGTTCTTGATCACGGCGAGGGGTCGAGCGAGGTGGGCGAGCCAGATGCTGACCGTCGCGTCCTCGCCGCCGATGGCGCAGCACGCGTATTCGTTGTCCGGGTCGTCTGTCGTAACTGACACAAGCGTATTATGGGTGAGCTCTGCGATCACTGAGGGTCGAAGCAGAAGCACCATGCGAGTATACCGAGGAGCTTGGGGTTGAATCGAGCGCACGTAACAACACCCTGGTGGCCGACGAACTTCACGTCATCAGTCCATGTCGACCGGTTGAGCAGCGCCGCAATGTTCTTCTTGGACTTGAACGCGTGAGTGGCGCACAGGACCGACCCGTCCGGCGACCACGACAAGCGGCGGAAATGGGACTTTGACGCACACGACTCGAACGGTTCGCTCACGACGTCCGCCACCTGATGCAGGCATCTTCGTCAGAGGAATTGAGCGGGAAGGCATCAATGCGGCACTTGTCCTCCGTTACCTGCCAGTCCTCGACCTTCCACATGTGCACTGTCTTGTCCTCGCCAGCGCTTGACAGGTACTGCGTCGATGGAGGAGCAACATTGTTAGCGTTCACAGTCTATGGATCGTCTCCGATTACTCCCAAGTGCGAATGCACCTTGCCGACAGGGTCCCAAGCCACGCCCTTAACCCAGCCGTTGTGTCCTGTAAGCGTGTGGAGCGGCTGGGTCATGACCTCCGAGACGCCCGCGACGCCGACGTCCCAGATCAGGATCGTGTTGTCGATGCTGCACGTCGCCAGCATCCGGTCGTCCGGGGACCACGCCACGTCCTGCACCTCTGTGGGACGACGACAGCCACCGAAGGAGACCAGCATGTGTGAGTCCCCACGCTGTCATCCCACCGCCACCACAGCAGCAGCGTACCCATGGTGTGGCGCTTGAGCGTGGCGCATCGTCCCCAGTTCTGCTTGTTCGGCTTGGCGTTCGAGCCGAAGGGCACCGGCGCCGGCGGGCCGGGCTGCAGCTCGTACAGCTGCACCAGCTGGTCGTCCGACCCGGACGCCAGGTACCGTCCGTGGCTCGCCCAGCGCACGCAGTTGACGGCCTGCTCGTGGAACGTGAGCGTCGCCAGCAGCTCGAACGTGGCCACCTCGTCCGGGCCCGCCGGCGCCAGTGACCAGAGCTTGACCAAGTTGTCTGCGCGCCAACCGGTCAGTCAGTCAGTCAGGGGCCCTCCACATCCGTCGCACGGCCACACCGACGCCCGCTCACCTCCTCCCGCCGTCGCCACGATCCGCTGCGTCGGGTGCGCGTCGATGCCGTAGATGGCGCACGCTGTCGGCCGAGAAACGGGTCCGTCAGCACCACGACAAGGTCCCTTCCGCGCCACCGACTCGGCCAGATGACGGCTAGCTCCTGCCGCCCCAGGACCTCTACAGACGCCCGGAGCGAGACACACCACACAACAGTACTATACGCACCTGTCCCCGACCCGTTCTCGTGCTGCACGCACGCCGGCTTGTCTAGCAGCATCGTCCTCGTCCGTCCCCCCGCGCGCCTCTCCTCTCGACTCTCCTTGGGCAATTCAGTCGCACTTTGGCGCGTCGTTGGCGGTATCAAATGATGAAGGTATCGACCCGTTATTTGGCACGTATCTCGGGGGTTATTTCATATCAAGGTGACGTTATTTATGGCACCAACTTCAACTGCATTGCTGCTGCCATTGCCGCCCATGACACCCATCGTGATGCTTCGCCTCCTCGTCCTGTGCGTCGCCGCGCTGCTGCTGCTGTCCGAAGAGGTGCAAGCGGTCTCGCGGACGGAGCGCGGGGCACTCGAGCTGCTGTTCTGGGCGACGGACGGCCGCAACTGGGCGACTGGGTGGGACGTCCAGAACGAGCAGAGCGACCCGTGTCTGGACGCGGTACGGGGTCGTTGCAGCTCGAGGTTCCGCTGACATGTGCCTATGAGACTCACGACGACTGCTGCTGCCTCGACTCGCAGTGGTACGGTATTGTGTGCGACCGGCACGAGCGCATCCAGGCAATGTACGCGCGTCCTCTGTCGCTCCAGGCTTGGTCGGCCGCAACAAACTGACGCTCTCGGCTAGCAGCCGCCTGTCAAGCAATAACCTCGTTGGTTTCCTCCCTCCTGAGTTCTTCCGGCCAGGACTCGGCGCGCTGCAGGAACTGTACGGCTTCCTCTCGGTGCGACGCTTGACTTCCCACTCGGCTGACCCTGCGCTGTGCCTATCCCAATCTCGCAGCGACCTGAGCGACAACTTCCTCACCGGCATTGTCCCCGACTCGGTGTCCCAGCTCGTGGCGCTCCAGTCGCTCCGCCTCGATCGCAACGCGCTCGTCGGCACCGTCCCAATCTCCATCGGTCAGCTCCACGCGCTCCAGTACCTGTACGCCCATCGCTTGCCCTCTCCACATGACCCAAATCTCACGCGTGCGTACTGCAGCGCACTCGGAGGCAACCAGTTTGAACCCGCGGACCCAGCGACCGACACGCTATTGCCTGCCCAAGTGCTGCAGCTCACGCGCCGCCAGCGCTGCCGTATCTCCATCTGACGTGCTCCTGCTTCTCTGAGCATTAAGGCGGTGACTTCTAGCTCATGAATGGAAGTGTACGCCCTTCGCAGAATATAAAGTTGATGAGAGCGCCGATTACAACAACCTCCGCCTTCAAAAGGGTCGGTCGTCGACCTCACAACCCAGCAGAGTGCTTTCTCTCCTTCTTCACAGCGCCACTCAGTGATGCACGGTGAACGTTGCGAGCGACCCGCCCACGACGAACCGGAGAATATTGAAGGCTGCGTTCACGTCACGCACAGCCGTGTGGTCACAGTCGGGCTGCGGACAGCGAAACACTCTCGACGACCCGAGGCGGAGGTGCAGCTTGGAGCAACGCCCGCATGTCAGGCTCGTGTACATTTCCGAACACACGACGAGTGTCTTCCCGAGCAGCTTGCACTTGGCCGCCAGCAGCTGCCGGGACGCGTAGTGTTTCAGACCCAGGAGGGTCTCGTTGAATGCGTGCTTCCCGCGGCTGCTGCTCGGCTTCAGCATCTCTTTGCTCCGGAACTCAGGCAAAATGATCGTGTCGTAGTTGGACGTCAGGAACGAGCACGCCCTGTAGTGGAGATCCTTGACGCAGTTCTTGGTCTTGGCGTTCGCACAGGAAACAAAACGCATGCTTGGCTCTCGCATACACCTTCCACTGCCTCGCACCGCGACGACCGTCGACCTTCGGGAGGACCGATAGGTCGTGCTGCGCCTCGTTCGCGCGCGTCTTGTACCGCTCGAGGTGGGCTTGGACAGGGCGGATCGCGTCCGCCGCTCGGTCCACGTTGTTGCCACCAATATCCACGACGTTGCCGCTCAGGTCCACGCCAGTCAAGAAGGTGAGGACGCCCGGATCTAGGGCGATTCACCGGCCTTGAAGGTCGGGCTCAGGCGGCTTGACGAATGACGGGATGACTGCATACCAGCAGCCACCTTCGACGACGATCTGCACTTCGCGCGTGATCACAGTGTCGCCGTCATAGCGGATCGGGATGTGTCGGAGACCCGGGATGGAAAGCACCCGCTTGCCACTCTCAACATCGTTGACCTGAGCGTCCCTTGCGTTCGCCGAGAACATGGTGAGCGGATTGCCCTTCTTGCTCTTGAACCGGATGTCGAACCTCGCGATGTTGCCGTTCGCCTTGCTGCTGAACGAGCTCTTGGCATTGGCTGCAAACTTGCGCATCCTGTTGCTTCGGATGCTGCTCGGCGTCTCGCACGCCCACTTCGGCGGTGGGCTCATGTCGATCGAATGCACGCGCTCCAAGCTCGAGTCGCGAGTCACATACAGGTCGCGGAGCGTCGACGCCTTGTAGACGTTGGTTTCGCGGAAGTGTGCGACAGCCTGGTTGTACGTCCACCGGCAGGTCCCCATGAAGCGCCGGAGCGTGTAGCACTGCTTCTGCGTCGGGAAGAGGCGGTACTTGCGAGTCTTGCACAGCATCAGCTTCTCCTCTGCCTGCAGGATCTTTAGCGCTCAAGTAGCTCGCGCGACTGCAGCCTCGTCAAGGTCCTCTGCTCGCTTGAGCGCGCCAATCACCTTGTTCTAGACCATGATGTCCATCTTGCGTCTGTCCTTGTTCTCGAACGCTCGGCACTTGCGCTCGTAGTCGGCGTGGGTGGTGATCCATCCGTTGGTGTGGCGAAACCCACGCAGGTCGGCGAGCTCGTGCTCTGCCGGTGTCGTACTTGGTGTGATCCGAGCCGTGGACCACGACTCACAGGCCAACGCGTCTTGAGCGTCTCCTTGGTGATCCAGCGCCTCGCGGACCCCACGGGAAAGCACGTTTTCGAGCAGCTGCCGACGGCGAGGTTGCAGCTTGGACAGCAATGGCTGCTGCTCTTCGACGCGACGGGTCAGCGCCATCCAGACCAGCGCCACCAGCACGTCCTCGAGCTGCTCGTCGTCGCAGGTGTCCAGCTGAGCGAGTGCTGAGCCGACCTCACAGTCCGTCGCGAATGGTGTCTCGCGGAGGACTCGAGCGAACGCTCGTAGGCGCAGCCGCCGTGACAGGAACTGGAGTCGAAGTCGGGTCCGAAAGCACTTCCCCACGTCCACGATGTGGACGAACAGCAGGATCCGCACTTCGTGGATGGCGTCAGCGAGCCGGGTGCGCAACATCGTCCACCCTCGGGCGATTCTGACAGCACCGCGCCTCCTAGTGACAGGGGCGGTGGCTGCGACTCCGGTAGCTAGCACTATGACAGTTGGTCTCGGTGCTGCAGCCTCGTCGCCATCGCGTGCGTCGGCACCTTGGGCTGATGTTGGCGCCTCGTTCAACCCTGCCGTCACGCGTCTGCGCCTCGGCTGGACGTGGTCGTCCGGCGTATCTGCATCGCGGCGCGTTCAGGAATGGCAGGCTCCAGCTTCGAGGAGGCACCACCGATCCGCCAGTTGGGCGTCTCGGCTCTCGCGGTTTATGGTAAGTGACACTTCTTGCGTGTCTGCGTGCGAGTGGAGCATTTGCATGGTGTTTTGTATGCATCAAGGAGACCTTTGTGCAGTCTCAAGCCCAGGACTGTTGATGTGAGAAGGTGGCGTCGCAGTCTCATGGAGCCCAAGGTCGACAGCTCCCACCAACATGAGAACTTGGTTCGAATGCAGTTGAACCCACTCCATTGCCCGGCAGTGGGTACCAAAGCTGAACCACATCGTCGTCCTGCCGGTGGGTCCTGATTGTGGCCCATGGGATCGGTGGCGTTGGACAAACGACCTCGACGACCACGACGACGACACCGACGGAATTCAGAAACGACCGCAACGACGAGTTGGCATCAACTCAGAGCAATGCCTCGAGTGATCGCTCACAATACACTCACGTGCTACACGTGTCTGTGAGTGTGGAGCGCCATGACAACAGGTGCGGCTGGAGGGAGGGAGGACTTGCTTGTCGTCCAAGTCTTCAAGTTGAACCCATTGCTCGGCAGCGGATATCAAAGCCCGGGTCGGGTCGGGTTGTTGTCCAACCTCCGTGACACTGTGTGAGCATCACGCGGGTCCAACAAACGGGCTGAGTCTCGCGGGCCAAAACGTGAGAACCCGGACCGGACTCAATCACATATCACCATATCACGAACACTTGGCTGTCTCCTCACTTCAGAACGAGCGCCAGACTCCGCAAAAGCTTTCGCTAGCGCCGCACGAAGGGGAGCGAGGCAGTCGGGGACGATGGC
>JAADYB010000235.1:0-29762 GCA_023338075.1 Phytopythium litorale
CGAATACAATGTACTGATACATTGTTATCTGACCAGCGCGTCGTCGACATCCCCTACCCCGTGTTTATTTTTGTTTAGCCACGTCGCCAGTCCAGCCGCGCCGCTCTTTCTCTCACTCTGGCGCGTCACCAGTCTCGCGTCGTGACGGCCATCGGATCCTAGTGTAATCGTCTAATTCGGACCGCCGGCCTGGTTTTGTGCCGAGATTCGGACTCTCCATCGCCCGTCGCATGCGCCGCTCGCAAGTTTGGGCTTTTTTAGGACCCGTGTTTGAACCGTCGCCAGGAGGAACGCGCGAGGAAAAAGCACTTGCCTTCAGTATGCCACCCCCCCCTCGAATCTCCCTCTCGTCCTTCGCACTGTCGTCTGCAGCAGCAGCCATTCTCGGATTCCAAGCGTCGGCGTCAAGTGCAGGACCAAGTTCTCCCAGCCCCGCCCCCAGTTCTCCACCCACCCACCCCACCATGCTGGCCGCCACCTCGACCGCCGCCAAGCGCGCCACCGCCTCGCTCGCCCGCCCCGCCGCGTTCGCCGTCGGCCGCGCGCTCCTGACGACCTACTCGGGCGGCCAGCCCATCGAGGGTCAGGGCGGCTACTACGGGTCGATCAAGACGCGCTCGGAGCCCGGCACGTTCTACCCTGGCGCGCGCGCCGAGCCGCAGGACGTGTCGACGCTCGCGGGCCTCATGCACACGTGGGAGACCGAGAAGGCGGCGCTGCGCACGACCGAGGAGCAGGAGCAGGCGCTGCGCGCCATCGCCAGCGACCAGCAGACGGTCGCGCTGCTCAAGCGGCTCGTGGTGCGCGGCGCGCCCGCGTGGGGCCTGTCGTCGGCGCAGCGCGAGTTCGTGTCCAAGGCCTCGCGCGCGTCGGCGTAGAGCGCGCTTGGCCCTGGCGCGCGGCCGCGAAAGTGCTTCGCCCCGCGCGCGTTCCGGATGGCCCTCCCCCTCCCTCCTTCCATGCTCCCAGCGAAGGGAGGGTGGGCGTGGAAGTCATCGACTGCATGTCTCCCTCGACGTTTAAATATATAGCACGACGTTGATTCCGTCTCGGTTGCCGTCCGCTCGCGGTGGTTCTCCCTGGACTTGCAGGAGGGAGCGCGGCGTGGCTATGCGGCACTGAATCGGACCCGCCGCGTCTCATGTGACCGCTGGACGCGATCCATCTGGCTGCGTTTCTCGCCTCATGCATGGACACGTCACTGATACACATCCACGCACACGGATATTCCACTTACGCCACGCGCGCCTGACGCGCCGGCGTCCTTGCTGCAGCTTCCTGAACGGCCAATGGCGGCATCGCGCGCGCTGCCGCGTCACGAGCTGGTCGGCCTCCATCGCGGACGAGCGCCTTGATGACGTACGGCCGCGTCCGCGTGGCCGACGCACTCAGAAGTGCAGGTGCGTGATCGACAGCACGCGCTTGCGGTTGTGCATGGGCGGCTGCTCGCCTGCGGCGGCCGCGTCGTCAGCCGCAGACGCGTCCGCGGTGGCTGTCAACGACCCGCCAGAGGCGACGCCAGAGCTGGAACCTGCGCCGACGGACGAGGCGGACGCCGTGGACGCGGACGCGGATCGCACGCCGGTCGCCGACTGCTGCGAGTGCGAATGCTGGCGCGACGGGTGCAGCAGGTCCGAGAAGGCTGCGGCGGGCTTGTCACTGGGCCTGGCGGTCGACACGTCCGCGATGTACATGCGCAGCGTCTCGAGCTGCACCTCGGGCACCTTTGGAGACACGGGCGAGGCCGGCGGCGATGGCGTGGGCTCGCTCGCCGGCGTCTTGTCGGCGCTATCGTCCGCCTTGGCGCTGCCTTCGCTGTCGCTGGCGTCCTCCTCCTCCTCCTCCTCGAACGACTTCTCTACGACCCACTCGGTCTTGAGCTCAATGTCGGTGCGCACACTCGCGAGCGCGCCGAGCTGCGCCACGAGGCGCGCGCGGATCTCCGGGTGCAGCCCGCTCTTGACGATCATCTTGTGGTTGATGTGCGCGGCATGCGTGCCCGCGACGATGTCCCCGAGCCAGTCGACGATGCGGCGGAACTGCACCACGTCGTCATTGCAGATGTGACGCCGGAAGAGCTCGAACAGCTCGGGGAACTCGCCCAGCGACCGGTGCCGCTGCACCGCCATCTGCTCGATGCGGCGGCACATGTCGTTGCTGACCTCGAACCCGTGCAGTCCGGCGGTGTAGCACGCGTCACACAGCTCAAAGTTCTCGCACGTGTTGCACTTCCAGCGGCCCCCCACGATCGGGCTCTTGCCGCAGCCATCGCACAGCGTGTCCTCGTGCACATAGTTGCGCTGCGAGCGGCCTGTGAGCAGGTTCTTGACGTCGCCAAACATGGCACCCACGCCCGACTTGGTGCGCATCATGCCGAAGAGGCCGCCGCTCGCCGGCGCAGCCGCAGTCGCAGCATCGCTGGAGGCTCCAGCTCCGGACGACGCACTCGAGTTCGAACCGGTCGACGCGACGTCCAGCACCGCTTTGGACTCGGACACACTCGCGCTCAGGTCCACCGGCTCGGACGCGAACCGGTCTTTGCCGGGGACGAGCGCGCGCGCACCATGTAGCACCGATGGACCTGCGACGTCGCCCTTCGGGCCGAAGAACAGGTGATCCTTCGCCCAGAGCTTGTCGACTGCGGAGGCCGCGGCGGTGGCAGCGTCGGCAGGGCTCTCGACCGTACCAGACACGCGCTCGTCCACGTCGTAGGTCGGCGTGGCTTCCACGTGGACCGTGTCCTTGTTCTTGGGCACGAGAGTGATCTTCAGGTCCGACACCTTGACGAAGCGCGTGCGGACGTACGACTGCACCTCGAGGTCGTGGCGGTTCTTGAGCAGCGGCACAATCAGGCGGCGCATGTTGCGGTTGATGTCCTCGTTCACCCCTTCGATCGAGATCTCGGGGTGGAAGTTGGAGCGGATGTCTCGCCCCTCTAGCACGAACACGAGCCACTTGGACAGCTTCTCGCGGCCCTTCTCCGGCATGCTGGCGATGAGGCGCTTGACCACCGGCGACTCCATGTCGATCGGCGCGACAGGGAAAACCTCGTCGTCCAGCGACCAGCTGTCGGCCGAGTTCGCTGAGCTTACAATGCGAGGGCGTTGCTTAGTTGGTGACCCTGTCGCCGACAGACTTGGCGCACTCGCACTTGAGCTGGCCCCACCGCCGCCGCGCACCGACTTGAGCATCGTGGCCTTGTGTTGCAGCGAATCGAGCTGCGCCGTCTTGTCCTCCTTCTCCGAGATCTCGACGAACCCACGAATGTGCGCGTCGTACTCGCGCAGCCGCTCTTGCAACGTGTCGATCTCGCGGTCATAGAAGTTGCGGCAGTTGACAAGCTGCTCCGACAGCTCGCGAATGCGCGTCGTGCAGAGCTCCACCTCGTGCGACTTGGCTTGGACTTGTTGGCGCAGCAGCTCGTTCTCCCACATCGCGGCGCTGTCCGCGCGAGGCCGATCACCCGACGACAACGTCTGGGATGCAGAGGACCCGACCTCGTTGGAGATATCTGCTCCATTCTCCAGCGCGTTGTCTTCCGAGATCGTAGGCTGACTTGCATCTGAAGAAGACGACACGCCAGACATGTTCTTGCGCTCCCGCTGCTTGAGCAGCTTGCTGAGCTCCTCCAGCTGCTTGGCCTTGGCCTCGAGTTCATTCTCGACAAACGCGAGCTTCTTGATCACATCCTCGTTGCGGCTCGCGGCGGTCGTCAGCTCCAGCGATTTGTGCTGCAGGTCCTTGTTCTCTGCCTCGAGCTCTGCGCAGCGCTCTTCGAGGCTCGTCACCTCGGTGGCCTTGGACGCTTGTTCATCCTCCAACTGCTCGATCTTGGTGAGGAACTCCTGCACGCGCGCCTGGTCCGCCTCTGTTTCTGGCTTCTCGCTCACGTCCGCGCTCTCTCCACGCAGCTCAAGCAGCTGCGCCTCGAGCGCAGCAATGCGCTTGTCCTTGCCCGCGAGCAGCACCTTGTACTCGGCGACTGTGCGCTCCTCGTTGACGGTCGGCTTGTTCTTGATGTCCTTGGCACGCGCGCCGAAGCGCAGCGTGGAGAGCGTCTCGTCGGCATTGTAGCTGCTGCAGCTGGCGCAAACGAGCAGCGTGGTCTGCGAGTTGCCGCCGAGCGAGTCTTGCAGCAGACGCGTGAGCTTCGAGTCGCGGTAGGGCACGTGCGCGTTGGGCTGCCCGCTCGTGAGCGCCTTCATGACGCCGCCGAGCGCCGAGAGCGACTTGTTGATGTGCTGCGCCTCCTTGAGCGTCTGCCCCTGCGCGTGGGTCTTGCCGACCTTCTCGGAGCCGGCGAGGTCGACGAGGAAGAGCCTGCCCGTCTTGGAGGCGCCTGTGGCCACGTTTCGCTGCTCGATCGTGACGATGAAAACCGAGTGGCTGCGGCTCGAGTCGGCGTTCATGCGCGTGCTGGCGATGACGCGGTTGGCGCCGCCAAGCCGCATGACGGCCAGCATGTCGTCCGCCGAGGCGCAGCTGACCTCCTTGGCGCCGGCGACCCAGACGCCGCGCTCGCGGCTCTCGCGCACGCTCAGGTTGCTCGCAGCCGGGTGCAACAGGTCGCGGATCTTCTCCAGGTAGATCTCGACGTAGGCCACGCGCACGATGAACTCGAGCTCGGCCTGCATCTGCTCGATGCCGGCGAACACGTCGCGCATGGCGCGCGGGATGACGCCGGCGAACTCCTGGTCGCCCGGCACGCCCTCCATCGAGAACGTCTTGCCCGAGCCCGTCTGTCCGTACACGAGGCACGTGCAGTTGTACCCGCGCAGCGCCGCGTCCACCAGCGGCCGCGCCGTCGCCTCGTACACGTCTCGCTGTGTCGCGTCGGGGCCCAGCACCTCGTCGAACGTGAACGTGTGGGCCCCGGCGCCGCCGCCGCCCTCCAGACTCGCCGCGCGCGCCTCGGCGTCCACGCGCACGCACTCGACTGCGCGCTGCTTGAGCTCCAGCCGGTTCTGCGGCCGGAAGCGCGCGCACACGCGCACGCCAGCGCGCGATTCGCTCGGCACGCCCATGTCGGGTCGGTCGCCTGCCACGCGGCCTGTCTCGGATTGTATGCGCACTTGTATGCGCTCGGCCGGGAAGGAACGGGAATGCGGCCGGCAGTGTCACGGGCGGCGGTGCACTGCCTGTCTGGACTTGCCTGGCGCGCGGTATACTCAGGCCAAGTGGTTTGCGCCGCGGTCGGCGCGCAAAGAGTTTTTTGGGCAACTGGGTGGGATAACCTTGTATACAGCATGTGGAAGGCTGTTCAAGAGGTTCTTCAGCCAATGGTGTATACTTTTGACGATACTATACACGAAGGGGACGTGGTGGATGTATACCGAGTGCAGCCATGTTGATCCAATGACCCATCGTGAGGCGCACACAAGCTGCAGCTCGGAGGCGGCAGTGGGAGGCGGCTGCAGCAACGAATGGGTCACGAACAAGCGGGATTTATGCCAGTGTCACCTCAAAGCTGATGCTGAACCACCCAGTCCACCGGCCACGCTTCATCTATTTCTGGGAGCGCAACGTGCAGCAGACGAACCTGAGATGACCACTTGCAGTCAACCAGCGGGGCGATGGACGCGTCTGAGGTTCGTCCGGTCAAGCCAGGTCCCGCTGCGGATGGTCTCCAGACGCTCCGCTTCAACCCAAGCCATGCCACTCCAGCCGCCTCCTTCACCAGCAAGGCCGCACTCGCCAGGAGATTCACGGAGATGCCGCGACGAGTGCTCGTCGCATCAGTCGCAGCCTCCGTCGATCTCAACCGCGCGTTCAGGGGCTTCGGCTTGCCCATTCTCGCCATCGTGTCCATCTGCGTCGCCTGGACGACCTTCCTCATCCTGCTGACGCTCAAGCCGAACGAGACGGCCAACTACCTCATGGACACGGACTCCTACGACGACGGACAGTTCTGGCTCATCGTGGAGACCGACTTGGGGCTTCGAATCGTCTCGACCGCTGCGCTGGTCATGGTCAATATGGGCTTCGTTCAAGTACTCGTCAAGATGATCTTCGGACGACGACCAGACTCGAGTTGGCGACTCTCCACACTGGGAACGCAGATGATGAACAGGATCGCACGCATGAATCAGCGTCTCGTGCCAGAGCCTCAAAGACACCTCGTAGCCGCATGGTATGACCAGGCGCCGACATTGTGGCACGAACTGACAAGCATCTCGGGGAGGAACCGCAAGTATTGGGTAAGGTTTCGACTGTCCAGCCGCATTGGTGCAGTGGTCGACTGAACTGGATGTGTGGCAGAACGTAGCCTTGAAGAGCGTTGACTTGGGTATGCAGTCCTTGCAGCTCTTCCAAGTCCTCGAGACTGGCTTCCCGGCCGTTCTAGTGCGCGGGTACTCCGTCTTCCTCGCTTGTAACTCGCTGTCGGTGGCGCTCACCATCACTTCGTCGCGCTACTCCGCTATGACGGAGGTTGTCCTCGACTCCATGTGCGTACTCAAAGATCACGGTATTCGCTAGCGCTTGCGGTCATCGCACTACTCCTAAAACTTCAGTGTGCTAACCTGTTGTGCCCACAGCTTCGACCTGATCGCCGCGGTTGGGTACTCCGTCTGGGTCCTCGCTTACTGCTATACCAACTTCGACTTCGACCGTCGAGCCTTTGAGCTCAACTTGAAGCTCCTTTTGCCAGGCAGCTTCGAGAGAATGGGACGCCTGCAAACCAACGCAACCGAGACAACCTTGTTCCGCGCGTGCTTTGACTCGCTCGGCTTCCAGTCGTTCGGGACCCTATTCATCCGCGTCGGCATGAACTTGACGCTCTGTCATCGCTTCCACGCTGTCATCAACGCTCTCCTTGATGAGCAGCGGCCAGTCCACCAAGTTGCTGCAGTTCTTCCGGCAAGCCCGGCCACGTTGAGCAAGTCCCTCCAGCCACAACGCCGCGTTCCGAGACCCTTTGCCGCTGCTTTTGTTGCTTTCGCCGCGGTTGTCATCCTATGCACAGAGAAGGCGATGGAGACCTCCCGTGCAGTGTGCGCTGCGCACCCGCAATGCGTCGTGTTCGCCTATCGCTGGCGAGACAGCTCATCGTGCCCATGTTTGGCCTTGATCGACGTGGACCGGACGCCTCGGACGCTCGACGAGTGGATGCATCCCGTTGATGCGACGCCGACGCTCCAAGCGCTAGCAGCGAGCGGAGACTTGCGGGTGCTCCATGTGATTAACCGCGAGCTTCTGCAACTACCTGACGAACTGCGTCAATGCCACGGCTTGGAATACTTGTAGGCCGCCACGTCTTGCCTGCAAACGCTACCGCCATGTGTTAGTGCTGACGATCCGTCGTCTGCAACCAGGTCGCTCATGTACACGGGATTGGAGGCGCTCCCAGTGTGGGCGAAAGAGTTCAAGGCACTCAAGTTTCTGTAAGCCGGACGCCTTCACACGAACGAATGCATTCAAGTTCACTCACTGGCGCACTGCTTTCACAGGCAACTCGAAGGAAAACAACTATTCACCAACCTGGTGAGCATCGACGACCAACTATTCAGCAACATGCCACAACTGACGTACCTGCACTTCGCCGTGCACACAAGTCTCCGCCAATTCCCACCACTTGGCGGCGTCCCGCGGCTCCGCAGTGTTGTTCTCGCTTTCCTGCTATCGCTCGAGGACGTGCCAGCAATGGACAGCCTGCTCAACTTGCGCCGACTCGAGCTCATTTACTTACCACTGGCAAAGACGGTGCCCGACCTCTCGCGGTTGAAGAATCTCATCCACTTGGCTGTCTTCCGCCGAGTTGGGTTCTGCTGCAACGGGTTCCTGGGCAAGTGCGATCCCACGAACCTCATGTGCGTGGCCAACCCCGACATTGGCATCCCTACCATTGAATGCCTCGCCACGGACGAGCCACGTGCGTCGGCGGAGCTCCTGTCGGTTGTTGACAAGTTCTCGAACACCTTTTGCATCGCAAGCAAGTATGACATTGTCGGAGCAGTCGATGCACTGGACCCCGCGTCGGTCCAAGTGTGCGGCGGTGTTCCGTACCGGCAATGCGAGTACCCAGCCGGCTCCGGGCAGATCGGCATGTGCTACAACAACCGCATGGAGGTGCTCTCGTGCATACTCAACGACGACTACATCCGACTTCGACAAGCGCAAATCGCTGCAGACATCGGTCCACCGTGCCACCCGATAGAAGAAGCATGGCTCGGATGCAAACTGCCATCCCGACTGTAATGTAGGTGTAATGCCTTGCAGACCGTAGGACAGAATTGAGCATTCTCATTGATAGCAGCTTGCTGGCGTGGCTTGCGGCTCACGAAGCACCTGCTTGACCTTCCCTCGCTGTCTCCGACGCCGCCACCATGTCTGGATCGTCGACGCGTACGCGTTCTCCCACATCCCGCGGAGGATCTCGAGCCTTCGCTGCTCCTCCAGCGAGTCTTGCAGCAAGTAGAACCGCGCGCGCGCTCTCTTTGCCCGGTATGCTGTCTGCAGCTTGGTAGCCGCTCGTGTCCTCGCCTCCAGCAGCCGCCGAACTCGCAAACCAAATCGTTGCATGAACTTCGCCCACCGGAAGAACTTGACGAGGACGCGAACTGCGACATCAACCTGTTGGCGACGCGTCCGCTTGCGCTGGATGCGCACGCGTTGCCGCCGGCCCCACATCTGGATCGCGATCGCTGCGTGGTAGCGAGCGAGGCGATGGCACCACGCGCGAAAGTCGCGACGTTTCTTGACGTACGAGCGCACGCTCCTCGTCACCACTCGAGCCGCGCGCATCTCACGTACAAACGATGTAATTTGCTGTCGGAAGCGGAAGGCACGATAGCACCGCTGCAGTTGCGCCGCCGCCACCGAGTACTTGGCGAATCGACGCCTTCGAGCGAGCATCTTGCGCGCGTAGAAGCCACGCCACCGCGCCTGGATCGTGAAGGCTGCGCGCTGACCGACGTGAGATGCGGCCTTCCGCTTCCCAATCGCTTGTCGGCGCCAGCTCTGGAGCGAAACGAGTGCCGCGAACTCCTCCAGAGCGCGTTGCTCACTCGTGTCAGCCTTCCATCGCATCCACGACCGAGAGACAAGAGCCCGCAGCCGCCAGCGAGCTCGCCGCATGACCCAGAGCGCGCATTTGCTATGAAGGCATTTCGAACAGAGCTCGTTCAGGGGAACCGCGTTGTGAACATCGAATGGAGTGGCTTGGCAACGTACAGCTGGCAAAAAGCCCTGGTGCGCTCCTGGCACTGGATCCACAGCATTTGCTCGCGCCACCTCTGAAAGCGCTGTGCCTGTACCTTCATATGGTGTGTGTGGAGCACAGACTTTGCCACGACGACAGTCACACGACCCATTAGATAGATGCACGGCACGCAGTTTGACACTGCCACGGCATACCATAAGCTTCTCGGCGGCGAAGCGTCTGCGTAGCAGCCAGAGCGATCGGGACGAAGACGCACCAGGGTCTGGCGAATGAACGAGCTCTTGGACGCAGTGGTCACGCAGGTATTCAGCTGTCGAGCTCACTAAAGTACCAAGTTCGTTGTCAACAGCGCAGCAACGCTGTGTCAGAATTCAAAGCTCGAGCACGCACCAATGCTGTCGCTACCAATCGACAGCTGCTGCGGCTTCATGACAGCAAACGGAATCCTGGACTTGACACCAATGCAACGGTGTGCGTCGTCCCATTCATCACGTGCTATCCCTGCAGTTCTGGTCGGCGGAGGGAGCGCCGTCGCAACCCGATATGCTGGGCGAGCTCTCATCGATGACGTTGCCCTTGTCGGTGGCAACACCTGCGATATCACCGGTAACGGAGCGCAGTTCCTCGCCGCCACCTCAGCCAACACTCGCAGCGGCCAGACCCCAAATGCCTTTTGATGCATCCAAACATTTCGACTCAGCAAAGATGCGAACGCGCACTGCTGCTGCTGTTGGCGAGACCCAGCTCGTAAGCGAGGCACACCTTCGTTGCGCATCGAATCCAACGTCAGCTCCAACTCCATCACTTGTTCGTACGATATGCGTGACAGCCGCAGGAGGCGTGCACTCTCGAGGACGCGGGTGGTGTCCTCGTGAAGCAAAAGAAACAGCAGATCGTCCCGTGAAAGCTCCTGGCGCTCCATCTTGGCATCCCATAGCGCGAGCGCAAGCTCTGCATGCGATAAACCCGCTTCATCCAGGTCAATGCGGGCTGGCGACAGAGGTCGAAGCGGCAGCAACGGCGTGGATCGTTGGTTGCTCCGGCGCTTCCTTCTCCGTCCTGACTTGGGCGGAGACAATACCGGATACACCGAGGCACTTGTCGAGGCTTGACCAATGCCCTGATACTTGGCTTTGGCTGTGATCGATAGCAGCCGAGACGCGGCTGAGAAGCTTGCTTGCTCAGGAAACAGCCCATCGATGATGGCGTCCGCGCTGGTCCTCGCAACCGCACTGACAGCTTGCAGCCGGCCGAGCAGGTCAGCGCGGTGTTCAGGTCCTTGCATGACACCTGGAGCCATGACAGCTCAACTCGACTGATCTTGTGGTCCGGCTGCAACTCGACGACCACGACACCTATATTTGGCGCCTTACATCTCGACTCGAATGTGGAGTTCCTTGGCAGCCATGAAGTCGATCACTTCCTGGCATTCCTCCTCGCTCAGGTACGGACGCAACACGCGCACGCCGTCCAGATACAGCGCTTTGCTCCACGGGCACTTTGCGAGCGCGCGGTAGTAAACCTTCTTGGCGGCGTTGACTCGCCCGAGCGCGATTTCAAAGCGCACGTACAGACGCCAAGCCAGTGCGCAGCCACGCGTGCGTACCTGGCTCACCATGCTCTCGAACGTGGCACGAACCCGCGCCACCGCAGCCGTATTCGCTCCCCATCTGTGAAACACGCAGCACCTCATTGCGTCTGGGGTCGCCGAGAGCGTAGAGACTTCGGTGGTTCCGCCAGACACCTGAGCTGCCGTGAACGCGGCGCGTTCAATGCGCGCGATCTCTGTCGTCAGCGTGAACAGCCACTCTGCCAGCTGCGGCGAGTCAAAGTGGCGTCGAGACTGCTTCTCGACGCGCAGGAAGTGGCTGCGAAGCGCTTGGGACATGGTCGCGCCAGTCTCCGCGTCGATGAACAGTCGAAGCAGCACAGTGTCGTGAGGGAATGCGTGGACGGCGCGCTCGACCGCTGTGCGCCACCTACGCGGACTGATAGACGGAAACGCTCCCACAGCATTGCGGTGCTGCTGCATCATCTCCAAGTAGCTCAGCCAGACCGGCCTAGACTGTAGGCACGCAGGCTTGGACTTGTCGAGCAAGAACTCGCGGTACAACTCGCACGCTGCCTCCAGACCACGCGAGCAATACACGACCAGCGCCAAGTTGTGCAGGCAGAAGCCAGCGACGCACGACACGGAGTATGGGACGGCACGAGAGTGGCGAGAGGCATCAACCGTGTCCGTCAGGCAGCTGCAGCTTGGCGAGGCTTCCCGAATAGCGTAGTCGAGCTCTGACCGGTATGTCGCTTCAAGACTTGCGATCTCCTGGGGATCTTCCATGCGTTGCAGATGTCGGTGAACCAAAGTTGCTGGGTCTTCCCGAAACATCTTGACGAGCGCGTCGAGAGGTTCATGTGCTGGCTGCCACACACACCAAAGGATGTAGAGTGTGCGCAGCTTGACCAGCTTGTGGGCCGAGACGCCATTGTCGTCAAGGTTCGCCCTCTTCTTCGTCTTCTTCCTGTCGGTGGAACTTTCTTGGCTCTTTGACTCGGAAGTACTCCACAACTCTTGTCGAGCCCGAAGAAACACGAGCCGCTGGAAATCGCGCTCGATATCCCCAGCCTCCCTCAGTGATGCCAGCGTCTTTTCGAAGACGCGACGCACTTGACGGCCGTTCCCCACGCTGTCCTCCAGCTTGGCGTACTCGAACAGCACTACCAAGTCTGCGTGCGGGTTGCTACTGCCAGCTTGGTCTGTGTAAGATGACTGGTCTTGCAAGAGATGCTGGCTCACGGATCGCGCGAACGCCACAACACTGTCACCGCCGACCTTGGAAAGATGTGCTGCGAGCTCCGCCTCAAAGCCGATCCAAAGGCACTTGACCATCTGCGTTGATGAGGCCCCATCACACGACATATCCTCCTTGGACTGGCCTTGGAACATGCTGAGGGTCTGCGCGAAGATCCGTCGGATGAACGCCACTCGCTTTCCATCCAAAGCTGTTGCTTTCTCGACGCGGACGCATCGCACCAAACTCTCGTTGACAAGTCGCAGTCGGTCCTGTGGAGTCATCGCCAGCGGCTTTGTGCAGCTCGAGTCGAGTGCGCGAAGGAGCGGATTCGCCAAAGGGCTGCAGTCCGCGGAGAAAGAGTCCGCGTAGATGCTGCTGTCTTGGTCCGGCTGGATTGACACGCCGCACATCTTGAGCAGGTTTGCCACCAACGCCCATTGATGCCTTGGCAAGATCTTGAACAGAAAAGGCTGCAGCTCGTCCGTGAGCACCGCGCGCTCCGGGGCTGCTTCGATAAGGTCAAGATGGCTTTCACGCGTTCCCCAGAGCGGCTGCCACTGCGTTTGCTCTTGCGTCTCCTCTCTTGTCAGCCACTCGACAAACGGGTCGTCGCGTGACACGCTGTCGAAGTCAGCTCGCTGGTCTTCGACTTCCTCGACAGCGGCAACGACTCCCGCCAGCCGCTTCTCGTCTCGTGCGGCGGCCTGCTCTTGGCGCGCTTGAGAAGCCTCCGTGCCCCGCAGCTCCGACAGGATGCGCTCATACTCCGCCGCGTCGTTTGCTTCGTCAACCAGAATGCGGTAGCCGTGCAGGTTGCTGTACACCAGTTTCGCTTCACTCTCATTGTCGCCGTCTTGCTCAAGCTCACCTTCCTTGATGCCCGAGTCGTCGGTAAGAGCAGAATGAGGAACCTTCAGTCGATTGATTCGGCGTCGGTAGGCAGCTGAAGCCGACAAAAGATGCTGCTTGTGTTGTCGACCCCGGACTGCGTCAGGGGGATTGATTTCGCTCAACTTGGTCACGCACATGCTCTCCAGATAACCCATGAGCTCAGAATCCGTGTGAAGCACTCCTTGACTCAGCAGTTTGCGCAGCGAGTCACTGCTCAGCCCATCTGCGTCCCCAAACCGCGCTAGGTCTCGACTCCAGCGATCTGCAAAGTCGTGGAGCAACTCGTGGTGAGGTCTCGCGGCGTCCAACTGGCGCTGAGACCCAGAGTTGAAGTCAATCAGAGCCTGCAGGTGTGCGATGGCGTGCTCCAAGTGTCCGGTCTTGTGCTCGAACGCGCACATGTGCCCGTGGAAGTGCACTAGCAGGCCGGACAGTAGCGCTTGTGTCTCCGCGTCCCCGCGAGTCGCCTCGAACTGCTTCCGGTAGACGGCAAAGATGCGCGCAAAGAGATTTCGGGTCGAAGGCACGGAGAAGCTGCTGAAGTTTTGCTGGCGACACTCGAGCAGCTTCCTCCACAGCTCGGGGTCGGTTGAGTCGCGCTCAATGAGCGACTCCAGCAGCTGAAGCGCCGCGTCATGATCGTCGCCACCGTCCTGCAGCCGGCTCATGTGCAGCCTCAAGTTGATCTTGACGCGCTGCAGCTCGCGCGACTTTGGATTGTGCGCGACCGCCTTGTCCAAGATCGCGGCCTGCTTGTCAAAGACGTTCCGGCGTGCGGCCGCGAGCGCCTTCTTGTCTCTGCCCTGCACCAGCTGAAGCGTCTGGTCTTGGAATGCCATCAAGTCGAGCCACGCGCCGACGTCACGCGGATTCTCCGCCACTGTCGTGTTCAGCAGCTTGGTGCGCGTCACAAGGAGCTGCTCCGCGTTCTGCGCGTCGGTGAGCGCCACGATATCGGCCACCGGGCCTTCCGACTCGGCCACATCGGCTGCGACCACGTCGACGACAGGGTCGACGACAGGGTCCAGCGGGATGTACGCCATCTCAGCAGCTGCGCTCGAGGCGGACTCGCGGTGGCGACCGCAACGCTTGGCCGAGTACGCGAGGTACAACCGCCTTTGCTGCCCTGACTGCTCGGCACGGCGCGCGTCCAAGCCAAAGTACCGTTCCGTCCTCTGCCGCTCTTCCTCTCGCTTCCGCCGGGCCTCCACGCGCGCGGAGCTGGGCCCGCCGCGCGATGAAGCGACCCAGGCGCCAGTGCCTAGCGTCCGCCGCGTCGCGAGCGCATACAGCGGCTGGTCGCCAGCGTACACCGAGCCGAAGCGCTGGTTGTCGCGGTCACCGAAGCGGTCTTCCTCGAACAGCCTCTCTTGGTCCGCGGCTGCGGCCAGGGTAGAAGGCTGCGAGCGCGCCAGCTCGCGTGTGGAACCCGCAGAGACGAGCTCGTGGCCGCGGCTTGCGGACCGAGACCGGGACCGGCGGCGCCGCGTCAGACGCCGCTCTGCCATGTCATCACTGGTACCCGAGGCATCCGAGGACGCGCTGCTGTACTCGGACCGGCGGTGGCGCCGCTCCTTCTTCTTCCTCTTCTGCTTGGCCTGCTTCTTGTCCTCCCTGCTCCTCTCCTTCTTGCTCTTCTTGCCACGCTTCTCCGCCTTGGAGCGATACCGCGCGTGCACCACAAGCGCGCGGGATCGCTCTTCCTCACTTACGTCCTCGTCGCCACCGCGCCGGCGCTTCTTCTCGCGCCGCGCGTCCTCCGAGAGTCCGACAGGCTCTCCGCCGGTCCGGAAGCTGCGGCCGACTTGGAGCCACGCTAGCGAACACAACACAAAGCGTGAGGCGGTGAAACTCGCAGGGTAGGGGCAACAAGACACGGCGGTCCCGATGAGCCGGTCCGCGCGTCCACAGCGCGCTCACCGTCGCCGTTGTCGTCGTCGCGCCTGTCGGCCGTCGCCGCCGCGCGTCCTGCCGCAAACATGGCGGCGAGCGATGGAGCGATTTTTTTAAAACATTTAACTGATGTCCAGTATTCACCGTCGTACTCCCATTGGATGAAAAACCCACTTGGTGGACACCATTATCAGCCAATGAAAATTATTGAACATTTTCTAGCCAATCACAAGGAAGAGGGAAACGCTGTGATTTAAATCACAGCGTATTCCCTCACAAATGATTTGCTTATTGACGTAGATTTGTATGTGAAGTTGAAAAAGAGGGGAAAAGTGCTGATTTAAAACAGGCGTTTTCCCCTCATTTTATATTAGCGAATCAGAACAAAGAGATTTCATATTTTGAGCTAATCATATCTTCCTATAGAACGACTGTTTGCGTTATATCAGTAGACCGTATTTTTCACCAGAAGCCCAAGCAGCAATTCTCCCAAAACAACAACGACGACGAGAAGCATGAGCGCGGACGGCGACCAGTCCCCGACGACAATGACGACGGTGGCGCCGCCCACGGACCTGTCGGACAGCAAGCAGGTGGCCGCGTACCTCAAGGGCCGGATCCAGACGTTCCCGATCGCCGTCATGACGCGCGTGGACTTTGTGGACGTGGCGTCGCTGCTGCTCGAGCCTGCGGCGTTCCAGTTCACGGTGGACGCGCTGACGCACCGGTACCGCAACATGGGCGTCACGCACGTGGTGAGCTGCGAGTCGCGCGGGTTCATCTTCGGCGCGCCCGTCGCGCTCGCACTCAAGGCGGCCTTCGTGCCCGTGCGGCGCTCGCGCAAGATCCCGGGCAACACGGTGGGCGTGGACTACGTCTCGGGCTTCTTCTCGGGTCGCCTCGAGATGCAGGCGGACGCCATCCCCGCCGGCGCGCGCGTCGTCATCATTGACGACTTTGTCGCCACAGTACGCTGCATACTGACCTATGACGCATGTGGTTGGCTGGCATCGCGGGGCTGATGCGAGTGCGCACGTCTTGATGACTTTGGACAGGGCAACACACTCAAGGTGATCGGCGAGTTGATCGAGCTCGTGGGTGGCCTCGCGCTCGAGTGCGGCTGCGTCATCAGCACCGAGCGACTACAGGTGTGTGGGGCCTCGCCGTCGTATTTCTCCGAGCGCAGCGGACGTCGATCACTAACGCGCTTGGTCGTGCTCCTCTCCGCGCCACGAACACGCAGGCATCGCCTCAGGGCATCCCCGTGCACGCGCTCGTCACCGTCTAGTTTCCTAGTCCATATCCATTCGGAAGCGTGCCTGCATGTGCCCAGAGCCCATCGAAACAGCGCGACGACGACACCTGGACCAAGGTCGTCGGTCACAATGGTCATTCCCATCTTGAGCCCGTCGACTCATTGACAAACTGACCGCTTCATAGAGTACGCAAGTGGCATGGTGTCCACTCTTGCGTCCTCTATAGGCGCTCTATTCCAACCATAACAGTACTTGTATGATCTGAGTCTGTCCTGGATCTGATCCTTCCTCGGCTGATAACCAGAAGCGCATCAACGACAACACCAAGCAAGGCATGTCAACGGTCATGGAGCCGCCAACTGCCGCGACGGAGGCGCCGGCCGCGCTGGTCGTCGGCACGCGGCTGCACTGGAACCACCACGCACGAGACGAGCGGCTGGATGTGGCGGCCGCGCTACACCAGGCGCTGTCCTTCTGCGCACGCGCGGCCAGCTACGCGGACACGGCGGGGATCCTCCTGGCGATCGGCGTGCCCGACGGCGTGGCGGCACTGCCCTCCCGCCGTTCCACCGCCTCGCTCGAGCCACGGTCCGCGTTCGCGGCGTCTGTGCTCGAGCTCCTCGACCGGCTGTACGCGGACGTGGACGCGGGCGTGCTGTCTCCGGGTGGACGGCGCGTGCCGGTCGAGGTGATCCCTCTGCTGCACTGGGGCCAGTTCGTGCCGGCGCTCAACGCGCTGGTGGCCACGGCGGCCACGGCCTTCCCGTCCGCGTCGCTGCTGCTGCTGCAGTCGCTCGAGGTCGACGCTGGTGCGGCGGCCGTGGCGTTCCTGCGCGCGCGCTTCGACACGAGCCGCGATCTGGTGGCCGGCGCGGCGCTCCCGGGCCACGAGTTCTCGGCGCAGGCGCCGCAGCCACTGGCGCTCACGGGCACGACGAGTCCGTGGAACACGCTCGCGCTCTGGAACCTGCAGCAGCTGAGCAAGGTCGGCTTCCCGCTCGTCGGCGACGGACTACACCTCGGCCAGGGCAGCGCCGGCATCGAGGAGGTGGCGACCATCGCGCTCTTCCAGCGGCTGTTCACGTCTGCGGCGGACAGCGGCGCCACCAGAGCGGTGCTGTACAGGGTTCCCGGGGTCGCGTGGCAGACCGACGGCTTTGAGGACCCCGAGCGCCGCGCGTGGCAGGCGGCCAAGATGGCGAGCAAGAACCAGCGCGCCACCGCACAGATGGAGCGGCTCGGGATCCCGGCGGGGAGCGTGCTCCACCTCGACACGGCGGCAGAGTGAGTGTGTGGGCGAGGTGGTCAATGTGGAGCTGCGATTCCTTGCCTGCATGGCCTAGTTGCTCTTGTTCGCTCGTCTTGAGCGACTGCAGCCTCTTTCTCACTGTCTAGAGTCGCAAATCCCGATAGCATCATGAGGGCGGGCCAGGAGACTGCTGCTGGCGTGCAAAGTTGTTGAAGATCTGCTCGAGGCTTGTATGTGAGACGCTGTACTCTTGGATCGCCAGCGCGGTCTTGGCACCCTCGACGAGCTCGAACATGTCTGCGAGGGACGTCTCCGCCCCGCTGTCGACGGCTGCCAGTCGGTAGCGGCAGTAGTCGCCCTGCCTCTCGAGCTGTACGATTTCTCGGCGATCGTCGTCGAGGTTGGAATCATCGTGAGACGTTGACCGACCGAGGTGTTGACGGAGAAACGCAGCCAGCGCCTCCATGCGCTCCTCCATGATCCACCAGGCGCACAGGTACGGCACACTGACACTCCTCGCAGGCCCTCGTTCCGCCGTCGCTATACTCGCCACGAAGACTGCAGCTCGTTCGGCGTTCCCTAAGGCTGCACAGACGTCTGCAATTCTAGCCGCGTCGATCTCGTGGTCGAAAGCGGTGAGCCAGTCAGCTTGCAGCTGCTTGACTTCCTCTGCTGAAGCCGGCCGAAGCTTGCAGTCGAGGAGGAACCCGTCGCCGAAGCGCGCCTTGAGGTGCGAGATGGACCCGAGGCACTGCAAACGGCCGTCAACCATGATGCCAGCCCTGCTGCACAGCGCCTCACACTCGTCCATGGAGTGGGTCGTGAGCACGACCGTCGACCGCTTCGAACGCACCGACACGTCCAAGATGACGTCCCACATGAGTCGCCGCGAGGCCGGATCCATGCCAGTGGATGGCTCGTCCAGGAACACCACCTTGGGGTCACCGAGCAACGCGATCGCGACCGACAGCTTGCGCTTGTTGCCGCCGCTCAGCGTCCCTGCAAGTTTGTGTTCGAACTGTTCAAGGTGCAGCTTACGCAGCAGCTTCACGATCTCGTCATTCATGACTGGTGCCAACCCCTTCAGCTGCGCATATAGCTCGAGATGCTCGCGCACGGTCAGTAAATCTAATAGCGCATCGAACTGCGGGCAGTAGCCGATCGAGCGCCGCGCATCACGCCGCTGTGTAAGGATGTCAAACCCGTTGAGAGAAGCGGAGCCTGCAGTCGGTGCCAAGTCACCCGTGAGGATCCGCATGGTTGTCGTCTTGCCCGCGCCGTTGATACCCAGGAAGCCGAAGCATTCGCCAGTCCCAAGCCCGAACGTCAGGTTCTGCACTGCCAGCTTCCCGTTGGGGTACCGCTTCCGCAGTCCGACGACCTTGACCGGTAGTGAGAGCAGTGGATCACCATCGTCAGTCTTGGTCTGGCCATTTCTCAGCCGACGAGTCTCGGCAGCGATGTCTTCGTCCTCCTTCTCGTCACCAACACCACTGTTGTCATTCAGCGTCGACTTGTATGCTTTCTGGTCGTCGGTATCGGTCCTTGTCCGCGCCACCAAGCGAGCAGACGCAAGAACCCGCGACCAGAACGAGCCTGCATCGCCTCCAGTGATCGACCGCGTGTCGTGTCGAGCCGTGCGATTGCGGTACTCGTCGACAACGACGGTCAGCAAGAAGTACACCGGTCCCTGAACGGCCAGGTAGGCAATGTCTGTGCCAGCGATCTCGGCATCGAACGCGCTCATGACATGGCCCGAGAGGCCGAAGAGCGCCTTGATGTCGGCGACGATCACGCTCAGCAGTCCGTTCCCAAGCGAGAAGAGCGGGGAGAAGCGCCACAAGTAGATCAACGCGTCGTTCGCGGGCTTGGTGGAGGTGAGCGTGCCCATCGTGTAGCTGATGAGGATCAGCACGATGCCGAGCAGAAAGTTGAGCATGATCGTGTACAGCAGACACGAGCGCGGGTCGTGCATCAAGTGGGAGAGCAAGTACGTCCATGGCGCGACGGCCGTGCCGAACAGCACGAACAGCGCCACCAGTGCGCTAGGGACGTCTTGAGTGCACGTTAAGCACGTCACGCCGCTGCTACTAAGCGACGAGGATACGCCAAAGCCTCGGAGCAGCAGGAGCGCGCCGGCCATGGGTACCACGTAGAGCGCCAAGTCGAAGGCCAAGTTGGCGAGCCAGTAGGCTGGTAACGACACGCCGGAGAGAAGCTGCTGGTACTTGGCGTTCTGTCCGTTCTGCTTCTCGCGCACGAGGAAGGGCATGACAGAAGCCGGGATGAACGTGAAGGCGATGACCACGAAGATGACAGCCGGCAAGCTCAAAAAGGAGCTGAAGAGCGTCCGAGTCTTGAGCGATAGCGGCAGCGGGTGGGACGACACGCGAATTGCCACGCGGTCGACCTCATCCTGTGTCATGGGACGCCCCAAGCTGACGGCGTGGCGCATCAGCAGGTGTTTATGCACCGCCTCGTCCATCATGGCCTTGAAAATAGGCGCTGCATGGGTCACCGACGTATTGACGAGCACATTGTAGGCTAGCACGTGGTCCTCGGTCGAGCCGTAGACAACGTAGCCGCCTTGCTGGTCACTCACCACTTGGATCGGCGTGTCTTCGCTCGAGTTTGTCGTCTCCGGCGCTTCAACACCGAATCCACTCTCGAACGCAAGCTCACTGAAGCGAAGACAGTAGCCACTGGTATCGCTCGGCTCGAGCTCGGGCGGGGAATACGTGACCCCAAACACCGTCGGCGTCGCGGATCCGTCGTACACTTGCTCGGGAATCGCCACCTCGAACAGCTCTCCGCCAGTGAACGTCTCTGTTAGCACATCTGCAAACGCCGATGAGGACAGTGTCTCTCCAGGGAAGCTCACGGGAATGGGAGAGCGACTGCCGAGCGAGAGCTCGTTCTCAGTCGTCAATAGCTTCTTCGGGTCGTTCTGGAGGAAAATGCTCTGCCGGAGCGCCGCCAGCCCGGTGAAGATGACAACGATCGGCAACACCGTGCGGAACACGAGCATGTTGCGGTCGCGCTTGCCGTACAGCACGCGCTTGCGCACCAGCGCTGCAAACTGGCGCATCATGAGGCGGCGAGCGTGCTGAAGTTGACGAAGTCCGATCCTGTCATCACCCCTCCCACTGGAGGCGGTACTCTCAAGCGGGGTCCCGACTTGATCGCTCTTCGACAGTGCCTGGGGCTCTGGTACAGCGATCGTCACTTGATCTGAGGCCTTCGTCGCGTTCACCGTCGCTTCATTGCCCCCAACTTCTCGATTCTTGTCCTCCCAACCACTCAAGTACTGCTGCCGTCCGCCTTCCAGCACCTTGAGGAATACTTCTTCGAGCGTGGTGACCGATATGGCGTACGAGAGCACGCCCAGCTCGCTGCAGCTTCTGTCGAGCTCGCGGAACAGCGTCGGGAACGCCGGTGCGCTTTCGAACGGCAGCTGCAGCGTCAGCTCTGAGCCAATGCTCGTCGCGACGACTGCCAGTGGCACGTGTGATCTCGCGAGCGACACCAAGGATGACACTGCCGCGCTCTGGTCCACGCAGCTTTGTCCTCCGCGATCACTCGCTTCGCTTGACTGCAGTGTGATGCTCAGGCGGTAGCCGACGCCAAAGTGATTCTTGAGGAACAGCGATGACCCGACGCACTGGAGCGCTCCGTCCGCCAGGATGGCGATCCGATCCCCCAACACATCGGCCTCGTCCATGAAATGCGTCGTCAGGACCACGACGCGGCCCTGGCGGCTGCTGCGGATGAGTTCCCACGTGCTGCGGCGGCTGTACGGGTCCATGCCGGACGTGGGCTCGTCCAGGAACACGACCTTGCTGTCCCCTAAGAATGCGATCGCGAGCGATAGGCGCCGCTGCATGCCCCCCGAGAGCGCGTGTGCCTTGGTTCGCCGCTTGGCTTCCAGTCCGACCTCAATCATCTTCGCCTGCACTTCTTTGGCGAGCTCACGGCTGCTGGCAATCCCCTTGATACGTCCGTACAGCTCGAGGTGTTCCTCCACCGTCAGCTCCGGGTAGAGCACGCTCGCTTGCGGACAGTAGCCGAGTGACTCGCGGACGTGCGGCATGCTGGTGGAGATGGGATGTCCACGGACAACGGCCTCGCCGCTCGAAGGCGCCGTCATGCCCGTCAGCATCGACATGAGCGTCGACTTGCCGGCGCCGTTGTGGCCTAGCAGACACGTCACCTGGCCTTCATACAGCGTCAGCCGGAGGTTGTTGACAGCAATCTTGACGCCGCCGCCGCGCGCTTTGTACTCCTTGCTCAGCCCAGCGATGACGACCGCGCGCGCGTCGCGTTCCTGAAGGCGGAGGTCTTCCCCGACGGGCTCGGATTGACTACTAGCCGTCGTTGGTGTCATGTCGGAGTCGTTGGCGACCTTGGAGCGCGAGGAAGGACTCGAGTGCGGGCGTCCTAGCAGGCGTCTCCAGTACGCCGGGGTGGCAGGGAAATACCATCTCTCAGGCACGCCGAACTCCTGCGGCACGACCATCTGCGCGTACGCGGCGGCCGCGACGTAGAGCGCGAAGTCGACGAGCTGCATGTAGATGGCCGTCTCGAAGCGGAAGCCGTTGATCAGCTCGCTGACGTTGGCACTCGAGATGCCAACGCTGACGGCCTCGACCTTGGCGAGGATGCTGATGCCCTGCGCGAGTGCCACGGGGCTCAGCAGCGACGCCCACGTGCGCTGCACCTCGCCGGTCTCGTCGCCGAAGCTGTAGGACACGAAGAAGACCATGAAGAAGAGCGCCATGCCGACGAAGGACCCGGTGCGCGCGCGGGAGAAGAAGGCGCTGACCAGGAACGCGAACGCAAAGCTGCTGAGCGCGAACGAGAAGAAGAAGGCGAACAGCAGCGACGCGCTCGAGTTGGGGAACAGCAGAGCGCGTGCGAACGCCGTTTGTAGTGCCGTGGCGAGCGCGAGCAGCACGACGTAGGTGACGAGCCACGACGTGAACAGCAGTGCGTCGCTCATGCCGAAGATGCGCATGAGCTCCCTCGACCGCGTCTCCTTCTCCGTCAGGAAGGAGACGACCATGCGCGAGACCGTGTACAAGTACGAGAGCACGAACCCGACGGGGAAGACGACGCTCACCTTGTCGTAGAACGGCGCGTACCGGAACGCGGGCTTGGGCGACACGAACACGCCGGCACCCATGTGGGCCTGTGGAGCGACCCGCAACGACTGCAGCAGCTGCTGCTTGCTGCTCTCCGGGATCGTCGCGGCCGACAAGTTCAGCCCTGCGTCCGAGCCAGAGCCTCCGAGCCCGAAGCTTTCGGGCAGCAGGTCTTTCATGGACGCGATCACGTTGAAGGCCGAGCCGAGGATCATGTCGTTCTCGACCTGCTGCAGGAGCCTCGCGTCTTCGCCCTCGTTGGATACGTTGCTGACGGCCTGGGGCAGCTGGCACTCGCCCGTGGTCGACTGTGATGCAGCGTCCCAGTCCGGCAGACAGTTGAGGAACCTGGCGACGGCAGTCTGCAGCGTCATGAACCCTCGGGTCGCGTAGCTCAGCGTCGCGGCGGGGTCCACGAGCTTGCTGGTCGACGGGGCGAAGCGGGACATGCTCCGCGTGTGCGGCACGCTGGACGGGAACCCGGAGCGCGCAGTCGTGGAGTTGAAGCGCAGCGAGTACGCGATCGGATGGCCACGCGCGTCTCCGATGTCGCCCTCAGTCGGGAACTGCTCGAACGCGATCGCCGCATAGATCTTGGGTCGCTTGGAGCTCGTGCCGTAGTCCTCCGACACCATGTACGCCTCGAGCGTGGTCTCGTTATCGAAGAAGACGCTCGAGTCGCGGAATGACGGCGCCGTGAGTAGAGAAATGCCGTAGACGCTGGGCGCCAGCGGCAGCCGCGGGTGCCACTTCTCCATAGCCGCACCGAAGTACGCGCGCGTGAAGGCCGTGTCGGGCGTGATGGCGATGCGGAATGGCACGACACGGCCGCGGCACTCGACAGGCACCGCGTAGGGCGACGAACCCACGCGGCCGGTGTAGCCTAGCAGCACGAATTTGAGCGCGCAGCCGAGCATGTCGTCGCTGTTGAGCTCGCTCAGGCGGTCGCCCTCCATGAAGCCCTGCAGCGCGAGGCTCACGAGTAGCCCCGCCATGGTCGTCTCGGTGAAGTAGAACTTGGGCATTTGCAGCGCCGACGCCAGCTTGAGCATTAGCGCCGTCGAGGACAAGGAGGACGCGTTCGAACTACTGGACGCATCCGTGTCTCCAAAGAGCATGTCCGTGGACATGCCGAAGCTCGCGAGACTGCTGCTGAGCTCCGCCATGATGTCCGTCTGGGCAAACAGGCTCCATCGTGAGCCGAGCGCCGGTGCCGAAGCGTTGGCGGAGGCCGTGGCCCAGCCCGCGGGTATCTCCAGGTCCGTGTCCAGGCTCTTGAGCAGCGCGAAGAGCAGGATGCACAGCAGCGGGTTGACCAGCTCGCTCCAGGTCGCCACCGGGTGACGCGCCTTGAGCGTCCAGTTCTTGGCCAGCAGCGCGCGCAACGCTCCGACCGACCGCCTCATAGGTGCTCCACCGGCGTGCGCAGGTCCGCAGCTTGCCGACAGACTGTGTGCGCGGCTTGAGCCGATGTTGAAAGCTGTTATCCGAGGTCGGACGCGATTGCATCGAGGCTAACGGACGGAGCGTGTATTATTATCGCAGCGGCTCCTCGTGCGCTCACTTGGCGCCGGCCTGCTTCTCCTCCCGCTTCTTCTTGGCGGCCGCGATCTGTCCGCAGCCAGTCCAACCCGTCAGCGCCATGAGCTGTCGACCAGTGCCGGAGAGACTCGAGCACAGAGATGCACGCCACCTTGGCGTCCATGGCCTCCTTGCGGCTCGCGAACTTGCGGTTCTTGTGGTGCACGCGCGACGCCTGGCCGCTGGCCGTCGTGGCCGCGATCGCCTGTGCCGCCGTCTCCTCGCACGCCGCCTTGAGCGCCTGCGCCACGCGCCGATGCTGCACGTCCGCCATGATGATGAGGGAGGTGGCGACTGGCAGCGGGTTACAGTGTAACCACATCGATGAGTTCCCGAAACGGTGCGTGAAATTGAAAAGTACCGTGCGGTTCATATTAGAGCGCCCATAATATTGGATCGCGTCAACTTTATGAAAGACACACACTCGTGATTCACGAGTGATGGTTGATTTAACGATTCATTTCGACTACCTGGAAGTCAACCGAGAAGCCACTCATGCCATTGATCCGCATTCCCGCCGCGATCCGGCGACCGCAAGCGCCGCCTCCTCGCGACGGCCGGCCGGCCGGCTTCCAGGCAGCTCTTGCTCGCGTGCGCTTCTAGATCGCATTGCCGGCAGCCAGGGACGCCGATAGGGTGGCTGCAGGCCCGAATCCGCGAGGATCAGGCGGTCTGCAAGGCCCAGGAGCGCGCCACCACAAGCAGATTCCCAGCGTCGCGGCCAACGATGGCAGTGGCGCAGCGCGCGGGGCCCTCGGCTGTCAAGAAGGCGGCCGCCAGCGTCGATGGTAGGCGCTTGCTTGCTTGTCGGGACGCAGACCGAGTGACTGACGTCGCTTTGCCGCCCAGCGCCCGTGTGGAGGAGTTACCTGGCGATCCGGAGCCCGAAGACGGACCCGGCGCGAGTCGCCGGGCGGTCCATGAAGCGCAGCAAGCCGACGAACGCGACGAATAGCGGGACGGCGGGGCTGTGGCTGCCGACGACCTCCATGGCGGCCACCGACGCGAGCGCCGAGCGCGTGCGGCAGTACTGGGAGCAGCTGAGCGCCAGCGAGAGGCAGCAAGTGCTCTTCCTGGACGAGCCCGACCTGGTCAAGCAGCTGTACAAGCTCAACCTGAGTCTGCTGTGCGTTGGACTCATGCAGCGCCACCTCAAGGCCAAGGCGTCGGGTGCTGCCGTTGCCGCTGCCAATGGAGACAAGACACAGGCCAAAACAATGACCTCGACCGTGTCGAAGCCGAGTGCACAGCCAGCAGTAGCAGTAGCAGTAGCAGTAGCAGTTCCGTCACCAGTAGCAACACCGGTTGCAGAACAAGCAGCAGCAAAGCCAGTGGTGAGATCGCTGGCAGCGGCTGACGACCCGAGCGAGAAGACGTACGAGCTGCTTGAGGCCATGGAGTTCATGGACATCGGCACGGGCATCCTCACGGTCAAGAACGAGCTGGTCGAGAGCACGGACCGCCTATTCTCGCTCGTCGGGGACGTACTCTCGGGCTTCCTCTCCTCGGTACACGTGCTGACGGACGCGCAGTTCCACAGCCTGTTCGTGACGGAGAGCGAGGTCATCAACACGTGGGAGGACTACCAGCGACTCATCGCCATGCTGGTCGAGCAGGTGCCCGTGTTCCTGTTATCGCCTCCGCCCGCTTGTCCTCGTACTTACACGGCTATTGTGGTCGCAGCTCATCTTGAAAAGCTACGTGGTTTTCTTGGAGAAGCGGGCGCTCGAGCAGATGGAGGCGCTGCTGCTGGAAGAGTCTCAAGATGATGCAGCCGCCTCTTTAGCTGCGGATACAACCCACAAGAAGAAGAAGAAGAAGAAGAGCAAGAAGAGCAAGAAGAGGAAGACCCCGCAAGAATCCCCCACAGCCAAGAGCGAGGCCCCAAAGGCACCGTCCTCACACACGGACTGCAGCGACTTTGCCGACGACCTGGACGAAGACAACGATTGTCGAATGGATATCGTTGACGATGTGAAGCACACGGATGAGTTGGCGATACCAAGCGATGCACATGATAGCGAGAAGCCAGCTTCTGGGTTGATCGACGCAGTTCTGCCAGTGACGAGCGAAGAACCGGAGCCGGAGATTTCGTGCGAGAGCCCGTCGATGAAGCGGCAGCAAGAGCGCCACGAGTCGAGCTGGAAGGGCCTCAACCCCAACGCTGCGGCTTTCCACCCGCATACGGCGACGGCTGCACCGCCTGCGTTGACGGAGCGGAAGCGGAAGCTGGACAAGTTCATCCTTCGCGTTCCAGCAGAAGATATTCTAGGTGACGATGGCGGGAGCCTCACGTGCATGCGGGTGGGTGACGCCGACCCATCGTCTGATGTCGAGGACGACGACGTGGAGGACGACCCGGATCTCGGCCGGTGGTCCAAGATCCGGCGCTTCGACGACGACTCGGAGCTCGAGTGGCAGCTGCAGCAAGTGTACGCGTCAACGTCGGCGCTGTTTGGCTGGGACTTTGCGCAGCAGCGCGAGCTGCCGGAGCCCGGTGCGAGCGCGCTCCCGTGGACCGACGCGACCTTCTGGCGCACGGCTCCGCACGACGTGGTGCGCTACTTCTCTCCGGGCTTCGGCGAGCCGTTCCCGGCGCACTTGATGCCTCCGCCGCCGCCGCACTCGCTGTACTACTTCTCGCCGCCGCCGTTCCTGCCGCTGCCGGCGTTCCCCCCCGAGCCGCCGCCCGTGGCGCGAGACGCGTTCGCGTATCACGGGCCGGTCGTGTCCTCGCCCGACTTTAGTGCGCCGGACTCAGGCTTCCACCGCAAGGACGCGCACTAGGGCGGCCAGGAATCATGCACATGACGCCGTCACCATCCACTGTAACCTGTTCAATCCATTTCATCCCGAGCTGCCTTCAACAAGATGTGGTCCACTCCACCGTATCATTCTCTTTTCAATAATTCGTACTTAGCAATCCTCTCCACCCGGTGCTGACCGTTGATTGGCGCGGGGGGCCGGTCGATGGCCGCCGCAGACCTCAAGACCCAAGGCGGTCGCCGCTTCCTCCGCTCCGTCCGCTCGAGGGATCGCTCGCAGGGCAGGCATGTCGCTCGTGGCGCGCAGCGTGCGCGTGTTGGCGGCGCGCGGGGCGTCCGCGGCGCTGCTGGAGGCGTCCGGCGCGCGCGCGTTCGCGGCCAAGGCCAAGAAGAAGGAGAAGAAGAGCAAGGGCAAGAAGGGCGGCGAGGACGCTAACTTTGAGCAGATGCTGCGCGCCATTAAGGGCCAGTACCCCGAGGCGTACGTGTGTGTGTGTGTGTGTATTCGCGTGTGGAGTGGAGGACATGGCGCTGACGGGGTGGTTGGGTTGGTTGCTTGGCGCGGCAGGGAGGACTGGTCGGCCGAGGAGCAGGCGCGCTTCCAGGAGATCGGTCACCGCTACAACGTAATGACCACGGTCGCGCACAACCACTTCATGCGCGACCTGCAGACCAAGATCGACCTCAAGTGGGAGGCCATCAACGCGCTGCCCGCCGAGCTGCAGCAGGAGGCGCTCGAGGAGGACGACGCGCCCGTGCCCGACACGCGCACCATGGCCACCTGGACGCCGCCCATCGCCGGCTTCCGGCGGTACACGGACGAGGACGAGTAGCGCGGCGGCTCGCTGCCTGTGCGCCGCTGCACTCGTCCTCCGGCCGTGGCGCGGCGTATGGAAATAGACTGGGAGTGAACAGTGGAGCAGCGCGGCCGACCGACCGGCCGACCGCGTCACCGTGACTATTGCTCCTCCTCCGTGTCCCCCCACGCTACGTGCTGCCGAGCCGCGACCTCGGCGGCGCCTTGCCTTCGTCCTCTTGACTCTCCAGCTCGCCTGGCCCTCCTGTCCGACCCGCTGGCTGCTTGTGCCACCACTCACGCACGTTGCGCTGGATCACGAGCGACGCTTGCGCCTGCGCCTTCATGCGCGCAAAGTGCTTGCGGCACAGCACGCCGCGCGTCGCTGCCTGCACCTTGATGGCCACGTGTCTGGTTTGCAGGAAGTTGCGGCGCGCGAGCATGCTCCTCGTCGCCGCCTGCACCGTCACAGCCGCGCGCTCGCGCTCCCACAACCCGCGACTCGGCTCACCCATGGTCACGCCCAGCGCCGAGCCGTCCTCCGCGTCTCCTGCTCGCTGCTGGTCCTCCATGTTGCGAGTGGCTTCGTGCAGCCGCTTGGTGGTTTCCCGCATGTTGCGGCAGTTGCGGCGCAGCAGCCACGCGCGAATGTTGTGCTGCAGCACTTTCACTTCGTCGTCCAGCGACTGCCGCTCTTCCGGACCCATGAGCTCGATCGCCGCCTCCAGCTTGGTGAGACTCTCCTCGTCTTCGGCGATCACGCTCTTGACGTCCGAGTCGTACACGGGGTCGGTCGTCTCCCCCAGCGACATGGGCGGCAGCGACGAGCTCGGAGCGTTCACCCCGGCAGAAGACATGCTGACAAGAGCAGGAGAGGCGATGCCTAGCGACGCCGCGCTCGAGAGTTCTCCTGGCACGGCTCCACCACCAACAAACACGGCTTCGTCGCTGATGCTGCTCCCCCGGCGCCGAGGGTTGCCGCTGCTGTCGCGCGAGATGCTGAGCGACAGCGCGCACTTGTCGTGGAGACTCATCGTCGAGAATGCACCCAGCAAGAACTTGCGGTTGTGCTCGTGGTTCTCATCCGCCTGCAACATTTCAAGACAACAACGAGTGTGAGAGCATTGTCGTGGCCACCTGGAAGATCACCCAGCACGTACAAAGTGTGTCGGTGGCTTGGTCGCTTGCGTGTCAGTAGTGCTCTCAAAGCTGCTGGCATGGGAACGAACCGTCGGTTGCAGCACGGGTGACGCCGACGTCCCAGTCGATGCCGACGACGACAACGACGGTGATAGCGATGGCCACAGAGCCGTCTGTTGGTAATCGTGATACAGCACCGGATCGTCATCGATCTCCATCGGGTAGCACTCATGCATCTGGAGATCAAGCAGACCGCCTTCCGCAGGCGACCCTGAGCTCTGGAGGGAACTGGCACTGCTCGTCATGTGGTGCCGCAACGTCGTTGCGACTTGCTGGTGACCAGACTTCTCCGCGCGCTCGGCTGCTGTGAGCCCGTCGAAATCAACCATCAGTGCGTCGGCGCCAGAGTTGAGCAGCACGGACACAAGCTCTTCGTGGCCGCAACCCGCGGCGAGGTGGAGCGCTGTCTGCCCTTGCGTGCTCTGCTGGTTAACGTGCGCGCCGTGCGCGAGCAGAACGGGCACAAGCTGTGCGTAGTTGTAGAAGCTCACGTAGTGCAGCAGGCTCAGCCCCGTCTCGTCGAGCGAGTTCAGCTCTTCTAGCAGCTCGTCACTCGTGTGGGCGAGCGTGATAAGCTGCCGCACGACGCGCTCCAAAAGTTGTTCCGACAGCTGCTCCAAGTCTTGGTCACTGAGCTTCTCGATCGTGCTGTCATCCAACGCCACACTCTCATCATTTGTGGGCGATACTTCAGTCGGATGGGAGGTGCTGGCAACGGCACCAAGTCGTGCTTGACCCCTGCCGACGACTTCATCTCCATTTGGATGGTCTGAGCTATATCGCCCAGGCGTCGGCATCAATGCATCGAATGAGCCCTGATCGCCACCACAAGCAGACTGGGTAGAGCTGTGACTTCCCATCGCAGCAACCATACCACCGCTGCTGGTGGAAGCACTGGACGTACGTGTCCAAATAGCCTGATGAAACTCGGATAGGCGCTCGACCACGCGGATTTTGCACTGTCGCTCATCAACTGCGCATCACAACACACCCGTTAGAAGACCCAAAGCCCAAAATGCGCAGGCAGAGCAAGGAAGA
>JAADYB010000236.1:0-29624 GCA_023338075.1 Phytopythium litorale
GCCGCCGACCGTCTTGTCGCTGGGCATCATGCCGTCCGGCTGGATGCCGTGCTCGAGGCAGTAGAGCTCCCAGCACGAGTTGCCGAGCTGGATGCCGCCCTGGCCCAGGTGGATCGACAGGATCTCACGCATCGTGGAGTGGACTGGGCTGGCGGGGAAAGGCCGGGCGGGGGCTGGCGGACTGGCGGGGAAAGGGCCGGAAGCGATGTGAGGGCGCTTGCGGTCGAGTTCGCGAATGGCGCGCGGGAAGTTCCCGCGTTCGCATCGGGAGGGGAGTCGAACCGGGTCAACTTGAACCGGTATACAACCGGTTAGTGAGGAATGGGTCCAAAAGGAACCGGTACACACCAGCAAAAGCGGTGTTTGTTTCGATCCGTTTCTATTATATTCCATGCAAATGGCCAGCCACACACAAAATTCGAATGTAAACAACCTTCACTCTGTTCTCTCCTCCTGATTCGATTGTCAAACGAGAATGTTCAGAAATGGAAAACTGTATTGGAACCGTGTACATACCGGTTTGGTCCGGGTACTTTTGACGGGTAAATCACGAGCGAGGATGGCAGTATCGTACCGGTGTTTGGTGGGAGAGAGGGATGGGAGAGATGGTATACCGGTAGCACACCGAGGAGAAGATCGGTATACCGATTGGACTGTATTTGTACCGATACGTTGCTTTGTCGCATCTTTGTGACGCCATCAGTTCCATTTTCGTGTGGGGCACGCCACACTTTTGGCGAGGTTGAAGGGAAACTGCCTGCCGCTTCGCGAATCGACTCGGCTTCAGTATTGAAACCAGCGCACTTGCCACATCCGAACGGTTGGAAGCGCGCGCGACGAGCCAGTTGATCGACCACCCCGGCGGCGGCAACATGATGGCGTTCGAGGCGCCGCGCAGGAGCGACGAGCGCGCGCCGCTGCTGGCCAAGACGGGCAGCGGCCTGGGCTCGCGTCCGGCGGTGGCTGCGGCTGCGGCGCCGAGGGGCCTCGCGGGCCGGCTGTGCGCGTGGTGCACGCGGACGCGCAAGGTCGTGGCGCTGTCGCTGTTTGTTGGCGCGTGCGTCATCTTCGCGGCCTTCCGGGGCGTCCGCCGCCCGTACGGCGCAGGGTCTGGCTCATTGGCGCTCGAGGTGCTGCCGCAAGAGGTGAGCAGGGCGTGTTGAGGGTGATTGATGGCGGGTCGAGTTGATGCGACTCACATACGTCGGTTGATCTTGCGAACAGTACGACGCGATCATCATCGGCGGTGGCCCGGCGGGATCCGTGACGGCCAAGCTGCTGTCGGACGACCGGTGGCGGCGCGTGCTGCTGATCGAAGCAGGCGACGCGTCACAGACGGAGCTGGGCGGGAAGGTGGGGGCAATTGCCGTCTCCGGGCCGCAAATATCGTGGCGCATACGACGATCTGACGAGTGTGCGTTCATGTATGATGGATACTATACGCCGCAGCAAGCCATCCAGTCGCCGCACAATGTGCACGAGCTGACCATGTTCGACATTCCCTTCTTCTGGACGCGGGTGGCCAACACCCCGGAGCTGCACTGGGACTACCCCGACGTCAACATCGCCAAGGCACTCGGCGGGTGCGGCATCCACAACGCAATGCTTTACGGTGAGCCGCCGCAGCGCACTCAGACCGCGTCGGACATTGTTTACGCTGACGATCGACTGATGCATTAGTCCGCGCGCTTCCGTCCGACCTGGAGAAGTGGAACATGGAGGGCTGGTCATGGGAGAAGGCCCTGAGTCTGTACATGCAGATGGAGGACTACTACGGCGAGAGCTCGATCATCCACAGCACCACTGGCTTTGTACAAGTAAGCCCGGCGACGTTTGTCGATAGCGTCTCCAAGGCGTTCGTTGATTCGTGCGAGAGCGTTGGAATCCCGATCACAAACGACTTCAACGCGCCGGGCGGACGATACGGCGCGGGCTTCTACAACTTTAACACCCGCGACGGTATTCGCGAGAGCGTTGCGAGGACATTCCTCGGCCCTCTCCTGAGTGGCAACGGGTCTGGGTCGACACGAGACAACTTCCACCTGATGCTCAACACAACCGTCGAGGTTGGTCTCGCTGTGTTGCTTGGTTTGAGAAGGATAACATTATGAGCTCACGCTGTGCTTTATGGCTGGCCAGAAAATCACGATCTCCGACAGTCTCACTGCGGATGGACTACAGCTCCGCTTTCCCAACGGAACGAGGCAACTTGTGCAGCTTGCAGAGGGCGGGACCATCATCTTGACGGCTGGCGCAATCAACACACCGAAAATCCTCATGCAATCGGGCATTGGCGACGGCGACGTCCTCAACAAGCTTGGGATCCCGGTCAAGAAGCACTTGCCACGCGTCGGAATGAACCTGCAAGACCATCCAGTGCTGGGCGTGACGTTCGAGGCCGTCGCCCCTCATTCGTATGATGTCAAAGAGGAGCTGGAGGTGTATTTCAACGCGACCAAGACGAGGCAAAGCAACGCATCAAGCTTCGGGCTGATGGGCTCGGCCGGTTTGAGCGCCGGAGCGTTCCTCATCCCGCCTGGATCGACAATTCCCGAGATCCAGCTGACAATGTTCCCGCGCAAGTCCGAGCCGCACATGACAAACAGCTCGAGTCTTCAACACTCAACTGAGGTCCTCATCACGGTGGCGCTGGTCAACCCTCACGCGCGGAACCGCGTCACTCTCGTGAAGCGGGAGCACGACGGTGAGCTGATCCCGTACATCGAAGCGGAAGTACCAGTCAACGAGACGGAGCACCTGCAGCACGTCGATGTCTGGAAGCTGGCCTGGGGCGTCTCTGTCGTCCGCGAGATCTGCGCAGACCTCGGTGAGCCGCTTGCGCTTCGTCATGATTCGGTCGACACGCCAGGACTAATTCGTTGCATTCCAGCTAAAAAGGGCGTCATCGGCCGCGAGCTCTCTCCGGGGGCATCCATTTCAGAAAAGCGAGGTACGATGTCTGCAATCTCACTTGATCAACAGTTGTTGCCGACGATCTGACACTTCTCGATGGTTGCTTCGTCGCCAGACGTGGAGAAGTGGGTTCTCGACGCGGTCTTCCGCAACACGCACTGGGTCGGGAGCGCCGCGATGGGGTACTCCGAAGACAACGGCGTCGTGGACCATCACCTGCGCGTGTTCGGCATCGAGCAGCTGCGCATCGCCGACGCGTCCGTGATCCCGTTCATCCCGAACGGCAACGTGCATTCGACCGTCGTCATGGCCGCATTCCACGGCGCGGACCTGCTCAAGCGCGACGAGATCGCCCGGGGAAGGTAGACAGACGTCCATACCACAGGCTTCTTTTGAAGACGAAGACAAAGCAGCGGTCAACGAGATCATTAGAGGAAGCAAGGAAGCGACGAGCATGACGCTCCTATTTCCCATTTCCGTGTCCCCAGAGACTTGAACCCATCAGATTGAAGCTGTCTATTTCCAACCAATCCGGGTCGCTGAACACTAATTCTCTCTGTGTTTAATCCAATCAAGAGCGCTCATTCTCGACCCATCCGAGACACAGTGCTCATGGAGACGCGAGGCGATGGCGACGCCGCCGCGCTGCGCGTGCTAACGCAGCGCCCGCTGCTCCGGCACATCGCCAGCTTCATGAGCGGCCTGCCGTTCCTGGCAGGCGAGTTCGAGGCGACTATCAGCGGCAGCACAGCGTACAAGGGGAGCCTGCCGCAGCTGGCGACCCGGCGTCGAGATCTCGGAATGCTCAAGCTGCTGCACAGATTGGCGCGCGCGGACGAGTACTGCGGCGTCCCGAAGCTGCAGTTCTGCGGCGTGACTCGCTGCGCGGTTCAGTACGACTCGGTTGACATCCTGCGATGGATCTCGTCGGTGCGGGCAGAAGCGAGCTCCGAGTTTGACGATGACAGCAGCGGCTTGCTCGCGGCGGCTGTGACCAGCTACTTCGACGACCCGTGGGTGATGAACTGGGTGCTCGCCAACTACGGAGAGCAGCGAGGCGTGACGCTGCAGGAGGTGTGCGCGGCCGCGGCCATCGGCAACGTGAACGCCATCAAGTGGCTGCACGCGGCTGGGAGCCGGGCGTTCTCCCCGCTGGTCATGGACACGGCGGCGGCGCACGGACACCTGAACATCGTGCAGTTCCTGCACGCCAACCGCCGCGAGGGGTGCACGAGGCGCGCGATGCACGGGGCGGCGGTGCACAACTACGCCGACGTAGTCGAGTTCCTCGGGGAGCACCGGCAGGAGGGGCCGGAGGAACAGACTTTGGCGGCCGCTGCCGGCGCGGGTCACTTGCGCGTCGTGGAGCTGCTGTGCCGCGTCTCGACGCGCGGCTGTCTGTACGACGCGCACAAGAGCGCCGGCGAGTGGGGCCACGCAGAGGTGGCGAGGTTCCTCAAGCGGCAGATGATCCCTGGAGCACGCCGCTGCAGTCTCGACCGGCACTCGCAGCCTGACGCCCCGCGGCCCTGCCAGAGGAGCCAATTCGATCGGTCGATCGGCGCGGACGTGGCTGCGGCTTGCGGGGAGACCGATGGCGACGACCCTCGTCCGCGGTGGTGGCTGCGGTGGATGTGTCAATGAGTCGGACATCTCGCCGGTCAAACGCCAGCTCTTGCTCACTCAACCTGCCGACCGACGACTCGACGCTTGTGCCCGCACGAACGCGTCGCTCGGCGGCACTCGCCGGTCCTGTTACCAGTGCTGCCACGGCCACTTCGACTGCGTTGCTCTAAACGTCTAGGCTTTCATGGAGAACTGGCAGTGACTCTGTGCACCACCCAGAGGCGGCGATGCCACCGCCGCGGACAACCTGCCAGCGGGTTGAAGAAGGGGGTTGAGCAAAGTGGTGGACTTTGCGGAGTGAACTTCACCTCATTACGTTCACTCTGGATTCCTCCATCTTGACGCATTCTTCCCTCCTCCACCAGCCGCGAGATGCGGACCATGGGGACGCTTGCGCCTCGTCAGGACGACCGCGGTCGTGACGACGGCCGCCAGTCGAAGGGGGAGCAGGAGGATATGGACGAGCGCGGCGGACCCCGATGGTGCGACGAGGACGAGGCGCTAGGACTGACCGACCCGCTCGGCGCGCACACGTCAGCCCGGTACGCCGCCTTCCTGCGCGCGTTCGCTCGGAGAGACGCCGTGGCGAGCGAGACGGCGTTCGCGCAGCTGCTGAGCGTGGTGGAGCTCGCGGAGGAGCTTCGACTGGAGGAGCAGAGCAGTGAGGGTCCGCCAGAGCAGCCACCGCGTGAGCTCAGGATGCTGGAGCGTCTGGCGCGCACGGGACGCTCCGTGGTGCTGCTGAGCAGACTCAACCGCGTGCTCGACGGCACGGGCGTGCTGACGGGTCCAGGAGAACAAGCGGGCGAGTGGAGGAGCAGCCTCTCTCGTGAGCGAGCGGAGCGCGTGGCTCGTTTTCGACGACTGCTGTCCGAGGCATCCGGGCAAGGCGTCGCACTGAAGGAAGGCGGGGTTCGCGGCGAGGGATCCACGCCAAGGTACTCGCTGATGGGCGAGGTCAGTGAAGAACACGAGCAACTGCGAGTGCTCACGCTGCTCAAATCCGAGCTGGAGGCGTACGGGAACGACAGTGTGCACGGCGCCAGCGATGCAGACGACGCGGGGGCGGAGGACATGCTGATGCTCGCGGAACAGCAGCTCATGGTTGACGCCTTCGAGTACGTGGCAGAGCAGGCAAATGTGATGGTGATGGCTATCCCGCCATGGTTCACCACGTCGCATGGCACGGGTGGCAGCCAGGACCACTCCACGGTCGACGACGGCGAGGTAGCGCGGTGGGGCGTTCAGGTCGTGTCGGTGCCAGCAATCGATGGGCTGATCGAGCAGAACGCCCACATTTGGTGGGAGCTGCACCACCCGCACATTGTGAAGCTCATGGGTGCGTGCCACGTTGGGCGATCACGCGTCGCAGCGCACGAGAAAACCCGTCCGATGACCGAGTTCCTGACCGCACTTCATCGCAGCGGCAGCCGCACCGACACCGGTGAGTGCTTAGACTCCTCGATCAGAGCAACAGTACGACAGCGACTGCTGGAAGCCGCGTTGGCAGTGCGCTATCTCCAAGAGATGGGCATCGTGTGCGCGGAGCTGTCCCCAGACAAGTTCACATGCGCAGCGTTCCGAGACAAGACCATGATGCTCGGTTGGGACTTAGTCTCGCTGCGCAAACTCGCCGAATGGGGGACAGCTGGGCCATTGAGCGAGGCTGAAGCCAAGTGGTCGGGACTTACACTCTGTGGCGTTGATCCGAGCATATCTTGGTGGGCACCCGAGCGAGATTCCCAGCCAGACCCCGCGCTGCCTTCGTTTGCGACCGACGTGTACTCTTTGGGTCTGTGCTTCCTTGAGTTTCTCGCGCTCGCACTGACAGGTGCAGGCTACGTATCGTCACTGGTCGCTGGTGAGTCCAAGATCGCTCTTCCTACCCAACGTCCGCAGTTCGTCGACGACCTCGAGTGGGACTTACTCCAGAAGATGACTGCTGCCAGTCCAGATACCCGAGCTGACATCCGATTCGTCGTTGAGCGACTTAAAACTCTCACCGAGAGCGATCCGGCCAGGCGAATTCAAGATGCCAGACACGTGACCTTGGCGAGCACTCTCGGGACACTTTCCCAGCTTCTTTTCGCTGTTGAAGGCCGCTGCCGCACCTCAAGCGACCGCAAGTTTCATGCACGAGTGCTCAACTTGCAGTCAAAGCTTGCGAGTGGAGAGTTGCATTCGTCGGAATCTTCGTCACTGTTTTTGCCAAAACTGGTGGAGCTGGTCCGTCAGTTCAAGAACATGCTGGACCAGTTCTCCGCGAGCAGCGTTGCCGCTCAAGCGTCGTCCGCGCGCCAAATGACTGAGAACAGCGTGATGTATCACATGGAGTTGGATCGATTGCTAACCCTCGCAGAAGTTCCTGTTGCGAAGCGCGACGCCATTCATCAATGGAAGCCACAATACGATGCCAGCAGTTGGACAAAGATTCTTCGCTTGCACGACCGAGTCGATAGCTCAATGGAGAAGCCAGCAACGGTAACAGATGCAGACGAAGCTCAAGTTCTCGCACAATTCGAGTCAAGGAAGACATGGGGGCAGCTGATCACTGTGGGCGGGAACGAACCTGGCGAAGTTGAGATCCCTCGATGGTTCATTCCCGTGTACGAGGTGTCGCGCCAACAGTTTATCGACCGCGGGTCTTTTGGCAACGTCTACCACGGCAAATGGTTCGACACGAGTGTGATCGTCAAGGAAGTGATCCCGCTGAGTGAGCGCGAGCGACCGGGGCTTGAAGACGACGTCGAGTTGGAGCGGCAGTTCGTCAAGGAGGCGGATATTTGGTTCAAGCTGAGCCACATCAACATCGTTCAGATGTACGGAGCTTGCCACGTCGGAGCGCGTCGATTCTTTGTTGCCGAGTTTGCCGCAGGTGGCACACTGGACAGCTTTCTCCTTTCACGTGGGCGAGACATGCACCTGATCTGGTTGAGCCTGCTTTACGCTGCGCTTGGGCTCCGGTACCTGCACGATGTGGGCGTCGTCCACGGCGATCTGAAGTGCAACAACATCCTCGTTGGCGCTGATGGCGTGGCCAAGCTCACGGACTTTGGATTGAGCGAGGTGCGCAAGAGAGGCAAGGCGAAGAACTCTCACAGCGGCAAGTCGGTTGGTGCGTTCAGGTGGAAGGCTCCTGAGTGCCTCAGTGGGCAAGAACCGACCTTCGAGTCCGACATTTTTTCGTTCGGTATGTGCATCATTGAGGCGGTGACTGGGACTTTTCCGTGGGGAGCTGAGCTCCCCGATGCAGCTGTCAAGTTTCACGTGAAGCGCGGACGCTTACCGCAACGACCGACTGGGTGCTTCCAAGACGAGGGAGAATGGGAGCTCATTCGTGACATGTGTGCTCTCGATCCAGCCCAGCGCATCGCTATTACGTCAGTGACCGTTCGTCTCCTCTCGCTAATTGAGAAGCGCGAACTGCGGCGTGTTCGTCTTCGCCAGCTTGGAGCGTTCAAGGACCAACAAAACCGCGTCATCAGCGAGGGAAATACCTTGCTGACGCTCGTCAAGCTCACTGAGCGCGGATTTGCGAGTAACCCTAGCGTGGCCAAGTGTTCGTTGAGGCACTTGTCCATGATGAACTCGAACGACGTCGGTGCTGGCCGCTCGCGCTCGCTGGTGCTCACCCAACTTCACACGCTGGTGAAGTGCGATGATGAGTCGCGACGTGTCTGGGCTGCGATCGCAACTGGGTACCTTGCAAACGAAGAAACCATCGAGAAGACTGAGAGCGCTGACATGGATGCGGATCAAGACGTAATCAATGCCCTCTTGTCGGTCATCGAAGACATGGAAAACCCGTTGTGCGAAGAGGCCATCACTGCACTTGGATGCATGTCTTCCTCGCGATTGTGCTGCGCTCAAATGATTGTGGATGCTCAAGAGCACGCTGCGATCGCTCTTTTGGTGGACTTCATTCGCGCTGGGGAGACCAGCCGGCGCGAAAAAGCGGCAAGGACACTCGGCATGTTGGCGCATGCTGAAGGCGTCGCAGCTGAAATTGAGCGCTCAAACGGCATCAAGGCGCTGGTGGATCTGATCGTGATTGGGACTTACCAAGAAATGGACGTGGGTGAGTGGGCGGTTCGGCGTCTTCTCGCCTGTACTGAGGGGTTTGAGAGATCGCGCGTGGTCCTTGCCGCCCAACGCGCAGCAAGCACGGTGTGGCCAAAGTGTATGGATCGTAAGGACCGCCAGCTCGTGCTGGAACAGCTCCTGTTCAATGCCCAGGAGATGCTCGACACGTCAGTATCACCTGAAACATCATCATCGAGCTCCATCACGGCGCTCGTTGCGATTTATTTGAGCGGAAATGCACGCGAGAAGCAGGAAGCGGTGCTGGCGCTGAATGAAGCAGTTGGCCGCGTACACGACGCCAGTCGGACAGAGCGTTCGACGGCCGAGATCGAAGGTATCGTGGACCCGTTGGTGGAGCTGATGAGGGATGGCAGCGACGCAGAGAAACAAGAGGCTGCACAGATTGTCGGGCGCCTATCCGTTGAGAGCGGCCGGAATCGTGCTGCTTTTGTTGCAGCTGGCGCTATACCCAGCCTAGTGGAGTTGGTGACGATTGGGACCACCGGTCAGCAGCTGAGCGCGTTCTGGGCACTTGAAAACCTCGCTGACGCCACTAGCCTCGCTGACGGCGACCAAGAGTTTGGGACCGCTCGCGAAATCATTGAACGCCTGGTGGAACTGATACGGACAGGGAGCGCTCCTGAAAAGTGTGAGGCTGCACGGAGAATCGGAAACCTTGCGGAGGCAGTTGACGGGCTGTGCGAGGAGATCGGCTCCATGCCGGGAGTGATTCCTGAGCTTTTGAACCTCCTCACCGGTGTGAATAGCGACGACGGACAGCTGGGTCGAGCTGCCAGGTCACTCGGCATCCTTGCTGCCGGAAGCGCCAAGAACCGCGATATTATGACAAGCGACGTGCGTACAATCCCTGCGCTGGTAGCCCTTGTGAAGACCAGGTCGTTCCACCCAACGACGTGGAGCATCTGGACGCTTATTCACCTCGCAAGGCAAGGAACGGATGCAGTATGCGGCGCAATCGTGGACTGTGGGGCGATTCCAGAGCTTGTCGAACTGCTCAGCACAGGGGAATCCAGCGAGCAGCGCGCGTGGGCAGCGTGGGCATTAGATACCCTGGCTGGAAGGAGCGCATTCATGCAAGCCTCCATTACGACCGCGGGAGCCTTACCGGTGCTCGTATCGATGATGTCGGAGCGAGATGATGACTCTGCTGAAGACGTTCCAGCACGCGCAACATCGGCGCTAGCTAGTCTTGCCGAGGGTGCCACCAGTTCTGAGCGAGAGGGTATGCGTCGACTGGGTGCGGATCGACTCGCAGACCAACTGCTTGCAACCGGAACTATCGCGCAGATGCATAGCGCAGGACGCCTTATCAAGATTCTTGGCGATAGTCACACCTCGTGATCAACTCCTGATGCTGCGCGGGGCGACAGCAAGAATCGTTTGGGACCTCAAGCAAATCAATCGAGTCATCTCGGCTTGTTACGCACATGGATTAGACTCCTACCAGCTGTGTGGCCGAAGCTACGCAGCCAAATGCCGAGTGACTACATCGGATCGCCGATGTCGCTGTTGACCGGAGCATTAGGCGATGTTGACGGGCGACTTCATCTCTCCGTAGGCTGACTTGGCTGATTTACGCGGTCCGTCAAAGAGAAGCTCGACATCCTCAAGCATGACGCCCATGGTCTCAGGACAAAAGAAGTAGACAAAGAGGAAGCAGACGCAGCAGAAGCCCGCGAAGAGGAAGAAGACGCCGTTGATGTTGAGATACGGGAACAGCTTGACGACCTGCGTCATGAGCGCGGCCATGGCCCAGTTGGACGCTGTCGAGAGCGACACCGCCGATGCACGCACGCTCATGGGGAAGATCTCTGCTGGATAGATCCAGCACACTGGCCCCCACGAGATGCCATAGAAGACGGAGAAGAGCGCCGTGCCGATGCAGATGAACCACCCGCCAACCTTCGGACAGCCCGCATCTTTGACGTTACCGTCGCAGAGTGCTGTGAAGAGGATCGCGGCCATCAGATGGCCTCCGATCATGCCTGCGGCTCCAATCAACAGCAGATAGCGGCGACCACACGTGTCGACCCAGCGCATGGCCGGGATGGTCGCCACAAACTTGACGCCTGTGATGAACAGCGAAGAGTAGATGCCAGCGTGTGTGATGTCCTTGAAAATAAGTGCGCCGTAGCTCATGATGGGCGTGATGCCAGTCGCCTGCTGGAGAACTTGAAGAACCATGGCGATCAAGACGCGCTTGCGGATCGACGGCTCGGTCAGCTCCGTCAGGCCCTTGGCTTCACGCAGCTCTTGCTCCACCTGCCGGCCGATGACACCGAGCTCGTATTCGACGTGCTCGTTGTCTGTCTGGCGCAGGCGCGCGAGCACGGCCTCTGCTGCCTCGCGGCCCTTGTGCATGTACGTCCAGCGAGGACTCTCCGGCACAAACCAAATACCGAGCATAACGACGATCGGCGGCGCCATGGCCACTCCGTTCGTCGTGCGCCAGCCACGAGCACGACTTTCGACAACCACGTTCACCGCGTTGGCGACAAACACCCCCGTGACGACAGTCATCTGCATGAAGCCGGAGAGCAAGCCGCGGAGCTCGCGGGGAGCCATCTCCGCGCCGAAGAGCGGCAGCGAGAAGGACGAGTTGCCGACGCCGAAGCCCTGAACCAGCCGAGCGACGTACAATGCCGTGTGCGCCTGCGCCTTGTTGAAGCAGACCCAAGAGGTGCCGATGCAGAACAGGATGCTCGCCGTGAAAATGGTCGCCCGCCGCCCGAGCTTGTCTGCGACAATGCCGCCGATGAAGGCGCCGGTAAGACAGCCAAGGTTGTAGAACATGGCGTACCAGGCCGTGAACGTGGTCCACTCGCCCGGGAGGTCGCTGCTCGACGCTGTGCACTGCGTGTACGTGAAGTTGTGCCAGCCGACGCAGTAATCGTTGATGAACGAGTCCATGATGAGCACGCCCGAGGTCACGCCCTGGTCGTAGCCAAAGAAAAGTCCGCCCAGCGACGCGAAGACACACACCGCGATGGCGTACGCACGCTTGCCCTGTGTGGGCTGGCTCGTGTCGGCCTCACCACAGTCGTTGGCGACGTCGACGGTCATCCCAGCAGCCATGGTAGTCGATCTGTTGGTGGTCACGCGAGTGCTCGAGCGCCGGCGAGTTGGGGAGTGAACTGCCTCGTTTGTAGCACGACGAGGTAGCGCATTGTGTGAGCGCTGGCCAGCTCTAGAGCCAACCGTTGAAGGGTGCTGGTCGGTGGCAACTGGTCGGCGCAACAACATCATTGCCTGATTGTGTACATCCGTCACGTGGGTTGAAGTTGAAGCTGCGAGCTGAGAAGGTCCCCGGACCTCGCCACTCATCGAGTGGACGACTAGCGCGACGACAGCGAAAGCACTTGAAGAAGTATGTTGGTCGGCATGTTTCGCAAGCGAAAGCTGCTGCAGTTGACATTTGAGCACTGATATAAAGTGTATGGCGGTCGAACACCACCAAAAGACTGCTCGATGAATCGTTGATGATTCACAAAGGAGAGGACCTTCCAGCAGCGCATCAACCTTCGCGGTTGGGCGTGATTGAAGGCGGCGCCAGTGCTGCGAGTTGTTTGTGAGTCTTTGTGATTCCTCAGCATTTGGATGTGTTCGAGGCCAATCCAGAAAGCAGTCTCGAGTGCTTTGCTTGAGCTGGTCAGTCGGGAACACGCGTCGATTGCATTTGATCTCGCTCTTGATCTGCTGACACGAGTGACGGCTCAACGGCGATCAGGGAAACTCCACTTCGGCGATGGGATTCACGGTCTGGCATCGTCGGAGATCATTCGTTGCGTGGAGCGATATCGTACAGGAATCCACGCCAGAGGAAATGAACCCATCGAGCGCGGCGGTGATGGCAAGATCGTCTCGGAGCAAAGCACATCTTCGCGCGTCGAACAAGCAGCCAGTGTTGGACCACCGACACAGAAGCCGCACCATCTCGATGTCACCCTGGGTTACAACACGATTGAGCGTCTCCATCAACGCGTCTTCATGTCGATTCTCCCCCAGAAACGCGACCACTTCGTGATGCCCGTTGACGGCGGCGTCAGACAGCGCGTGCTTCGTACAGCCTTCGCTGCGGTGGAGGTGAAGAAACTGCACCACATCCAAGTACCCGTGCTTGGCAGCCGCATCCATGGCCGCGCTTGTGCATCCCTCCCGCCGGTGTTTGTGCAGGTACTGCACGATCTCTAGACGACCAGCCGCCGCCGCGAAGTCCATTGTTGCAGGCGAGAATCCTTGGAAGTAATTCTCGTCAAGGTACCGGATAGTGTCCATCTTGCCGTTCATGACTACGCGCTGCATCGCCCACTCGCCAACCTGCGTGCGCAGTGCGGGCGTGTTGCTCTCCAGCCATTCCAGGATGGCTGGATCGCCTCCGAACGCGACTGCATGATCCAGCAAGTCGGTCTCAAACTGGAAGCCGTGGCGTAGCTCCACGCTGGCCGCGAGCCACTGTAACACCTCGAGCTGCTGGCACACAACCGCGCAGCGCATCACCTCGTGGAACTGCAGCTCTCGGCGCTTCGCGTGCTCTGGCACAGTCAAGAGGTGGTGCAGCATCTCGAGCATGCGCACGTCGCCAGCAATGACAGCCAAGTGCACCAGTCGCCCTCGCGTCGGGAGTGGGTAGCGGCCGCAAGGAGACCGCCGCCACCGCTCCTGCGCCGCGAACTCGCCCACTAGGAAGGGAAGGCCGGGCATGAAGCTCGCGATCCGCCGCAGCAACCCGCGCTGCGTCAGCACCGCCAGCGTTGCCGCACCATCGTTGACTGGAGTTGGCATCCAAACCACTTGAACAGAATGGCAAAGTATGAATGTGTTCTGGGGTCAAAAGAAAACGGGTTCTCGAACTAGTAAAATTCTGTGGAATACGTATGACATACATGATTCATACAATATATACTACGAACTCACAAAGAGCATAATACTACCAAATGATTCCCCACCAATTCAGAATATATGTTGGATTGTGAAAAGCAGACTTTTTGCCAATCAGCAGCAGAAAATGTATGTACTTTGTGTTCACGATATTCACACAACGAAACCAAAAGAGGTAGAATGACCACAATTTCTGAACACTCTGTTTGAGAAGTTTTCAAGCCAGATTCAATTTAATAATGCGGTTATTTTTGCTCACAAGAACCATCTTTTTCAAATTGCCACCAAAAAAGTACAATTATTCAATATCCAGTTCACCCACAATTCTAGGATATAGTAGATCTATTCAAAAATAGCTAGCATATCTGTGTTAATTGTCACCTTCTCTTTGTAAATCTAAATATCGGAAATTGTGATGACGACCACTCTTATGGGTATTTTTTATGCTCATCTGAAATATGTTTGTGCATATCTTTACTTTCTTAGTACAGCACTAGGATCAATCTGCCTATGTGGACAAAACAGATTTTGAAGTATGAAAGAGCCGAGGACGTCGTTTCAATGGAATCGTCGCTTGGTTGTATCCGCTGGCTAACCGTTGACACGGCAGAGAGAAGTCGGCTGCGGACGACACGCCAGCGAGGTCTGCCGTCGACAGCACGCCGAGCCAGGCGGGTGAGCCCGATGGCACGGCGAGGACACAAGCAGCCCCGCAGAACCATGGACGAAAGCGCAAGATCCACAGCTCGACCTCTCGTGCAATACTGTCGCCGCACCACAACAGGTTCTGGATGCTGCTCGAGTACAAGATGGACCGCTTCGGAGGCGTCCTGATCGAGTGAGGCTAGGAGTCACATCCAAGACGTGCTCGGCGTGTGACGAGCTAAGCGTGTTGCTCGGCGGCAGTCGCGAGATCTGTTGCCAGATCTGCCACTACCACATCGACCACAATACCTATGCCACCTGGAGCATCCACATGAATAACTGGCAGCTGCGGCAGTAACTCTTCGCGGCTTTCTGGCGGCGTTACCGATTTCGAGGTGAAATTGTTGTATTCATACCGAGTTTTACCATATCTCCGCAAGATGCCACCAAAGAAGTTTAAGCACCCGCAAGGTGACGGACCCCAGGCCAGCGCCGACACGCTTGCAGTGGCCGTACTGATGTCAACTGCAGTCACGGTAATGTCGTCTCCGTCTTCGTATTCGTCGTAGCCGCAGCCGCTGCCGCTGCCAGCGACACACACGGCGACAACAACCCGAACGACGCGCTCAACGCCCACGCATCAGCGCTCCAATACCAACGATGACGGGCCGACGAACTATGCGTTTCCGTTGAAGGAGCTGAAGAAGGCGATGAGCAACTACAACCGAAGAGTAATCAAGTCTATCGAAGGTACGATCTCTATCGAGCTCTTGCTGCTGTGTTTATACTTTATTAAATCTGCACGGCACTCCCACAGATCTGCGCGACTTCATCACTCACAATGACGTCATGGACCCAGAGATTCGCGGGTCTGTACACATCCAAACATGGTTGCTGTGAACTGTAAAATGGGACTATCCGCGGTCCCCTGTTCCTGCGTCTCTACCTGGGCGAGGAGAGAGAGCCAAAGCCGCTTCATGAGCAGCAAGCGGTAAACATCCAGAGTCGTAATGACCAGGTGTTTGTTTTGACGCTATAATGAAACGCAGATCTACCAGGAGGCTCAACGCGACGTTCCATATGAGGCCAAACAGTTTCTGATAACCCTTTCTCTTAACGACATCGCGGCCGAGAACCCGAATCTCCCCCAGCCAGGAGATATCGTCTCGTTCCTCCCCACCAAGCTGCGCATCTACCATAACTGCTACCAGGTGGAAACAAAGCTCCAGCACATTGTGCCAGTGAAGCCTGCTTAGCATCACTGGCGCCGCCATCAAGTGCACGCGCGCACACTTGGGCCTCCACAGCTGACACATCATTCATTCACTCATTCCTGCGATGCATTTACCTCAGTCAGCCTGCACACTTGACACTCCTTAATGAAAGGACAATTCATCATCATCATCATGCATACATTTTTGTGCCGTGGTCCGGGCTATCTCCATGCGCACATACCGTAGAAAATGTAGCGACTGTACTCACCAGTGATCAAATGGCCCCGATAGCTCTCTCCCCGGTGGCGAGTGGCATGGGGGAGCGTGGGGAGATATGGTCGTGCCCGAGTAATAGTGAGTTCTGATTGGCTAAAATACTGCGTCTTGAACACACATTGGGTGAAGAGACTATGTACTGACATATAGTTCAGCGAAGGGGCACTGCAACGAGGACAACCCCGGCGGGCTAGATCGCTGCACTTGACTCGGGGTAACTCCTGTACCAAACAACGTAGGAAGCAAGTAAAGGCAGATTCATGATCAGGGAGGATTAGCGATGTGATCAAGTGTGGCTTGGATGTCAATGGTCACTTTCGGCTTCTCCACTAATCACCCACAACTTCACTCTCTCCTTCTGTACTCATAACGAACAAGAGAAACCTCAAGAAAAATGACAAAACTAGCATCATATCCACATTGCCCCACCCAGTCTTGGGTTTGAAAAGCGAGCCCCGGATCCTTTGGTCCGGTATGCCATTTCTATAGGTCTTCAAAATTCACACCCTCCCGATAGAAATTCGCGTTTCTGTGACAAAAGAAAGAAATTCACGGTTGTCAAAAGTAAATCGCGAAACCGTCAGTTGCCTACAAACATCAAGTAAAATCAGACCAAATCAGAGGGCAGCCGATCGATGATTTCTATCAGCAGCAACTTGCCGCCTTGCCGATTCTTCAAGTCGCTCTCGGACCGCAACATGCCGACGCCGGTCGATGATGGCGGCGCGGCGGCGCTGGCGGTGCTGACGCAGCGCGCGCTGCTGCGCCTCATCGGGAGCTTCATGCCCGGCCTTCCCTTCCTCGTGGGCGAGTTCGCGGCGGCCGGTACTGCTGGCCTGGACGCCCCGCAGCACCCGGAGCTGGCGCTCATGTACCCCCAGCCGCGCGGGCTGCTGCCGCAGCTGGCCATCATGCGCGGCGACCTGGGCATGCTGGCGCGCCTGGCGCCGCTGTCGCGCTCGCCCGAGTTCCGCGGGGACGCGCGGCTCGAGTTCCACGAGGTGGTGCGCTGCGCCGTCATGTTCGACCGGCTCGCCGTGCTCGAGTGGCTCGCCGCCAGCGGGGCGGTCGACCTCGAGGCGTACGCGTTCGAGGGCAACCTCGCGAGCTACGCCATCCACTACAGCGGCGGCCTGGCGGTGCTCGACTGGCTGTTCGCCAACGTCCCGCGCGAGTTCGTGCGCCTGCGGCCGTGGCAGGTCTGCCTCACGGCCTCCCGAGGCAATCTGGACGCCATCAAGTGGCTGCACGCGCACGGCTTCCCCGGGTTCTCGCCCGCGGTTATGGACGCCGCGGCCGCTGGTGGACACCTCGACCTGGTCCGCTTCCTGCACGAGGCGCGTGCCGAGGGCTGCAGCGTCGAGGCGATGGACATGGCGGCGTCGAACGGCCACCTAAACGTCGTCCGCTTCCTGCACGAGAACCGCGCGGAGGGGTGCTCCAAGGTGGCCATGGGCGCCGCTGCGAGCTTCGGCCACGCCCACGTCGTGCGCTTCCTGGGTGAACACCGGCGTGAGGGCCCGTACGACCGCGCGCTGGAGGACGCGGCGAGCAACGGGCACCTCGAGAGCGTGCGCGCGCTGGTGAGCTTGTCCGACCGTGGCTGCTTGTTCCAGGCGCGGAAGCGCGCCGCCAAGAAGAAGCACAGCAGCGTGACCGCGTTCCTGTCGAGCCAACTGGCCGACCACGTCTGGACGTGCAACGCCAAGCGCCACGACGAACACGGGCCTCGCCGCTGCCAGAGGCAGCCGAAGGAGGTGTATCTGCCCGTCGTCGTGCCCTCCCCTCCGCTGGCCAATGGGATGTGGTCACGGACATTCCTAGCGCGCTGGTTCCGGGACGACGCAGGCAACTCAAGGCGCCGGCGGAGGGGACCACAACGGCAGCGCTCTCGTGTCGGCGACAGCAATCCTGCGCACTTCGTGCAGATCAGTGCATGAGTTCTCCACCCTCCTTACATATTTGCAGTCGTCGCTGTATGGTCTTCTTTTGCGGCTCAATCACTACCACAGAGCACCTTCAGTCCTCCGAGTCGAGCAAGGCGACTCCGATCCAGCGACGCCGTCGCCGCCGTCTTGCCCAAGGACTTGCTCTGGATCTGGCATCGACGGCGCAACTGTCCGCCGCACTTGTCCACGTGCATCCGAACGCTGCACAGCGTCAGCTGGGGCTCCATCTGCGACGACAAGTACGCCGCTTGTTCAGCGTAGCCACGCAGCAGCGAGCAGTTGCGCGCTTCAAACAGACACCCCTCGCTGCGGTGCTCGACCAGGAACTTGACGACGGCCAAGTGCCCGCTCGTCGCGGCGTAGTTGAGCGCCGCGGCAGTGCAGCCTTCTCGCCGGTTCGCGTGGAGGAACTGCACCACGTCGAGCCGCCCGGTCTTGGCGGCGCCGTCCATCGCTTGGCTCGTGCAGCCCTCTCGGCGGTAGCGATGCAAGAAGGCGACGATGTCGACGTGTCCGTTGGTCGCGGCCCGGTCCATTGCATCGGTCGACCACCCGTCGCCGTGATGCGCGTGCAAGAACCGCACAAGATCGAGGTTTCCAGAGCCCGATGCGAGCTCGAACGTTCTCGACGACACGCCAGCTGTGAAGCCGTGATCGTGCAGCCAGCGTATCGGCTCAAGCTTACCGTCCCTGGCCAGGTCGTCCACGACGCGCGCCTCGACGCGCAGCATCTGTCGCGGGACGTGCTCGTAGACCCACGTCATCGTGCGGTAGCTTCCCTGCTCGGCGGCGACGCGCAGCAAGTCCGGGCTGACGCGGTGCGCTGGGAGCCTGGCGAGGAAGTGGTCCAGCAGGTCGAGCCGGCCGCTGCGCACGCCGCCGAGCAGCGCGCGCTCCAGCGTCCACGTGCGCGGCTTGTTACCATGGCGCCGACACGAGTTGGCGTGGATGAGCAGGTCCAGCTTCTCGCGGTCGCCGAGCTGCATGGCGGCCTGCGCGAGCAGTCCGTCGCGCTCGAACGGCGCGGCGAGGCCGTCGAGCGCGCGCGGGTCCGCGAACGCGGCGCGCACCTGGCGCTCGAACTCGCCCAGCTCGACCTCGACGCTCGGCACGAAGCTGCCCACAAGCTGCAGCAGCGCGCCGTCCGTCAGCACGCGCAGCGCCGGCGGGTCGCGGCCGGGCGGGGAGGCGAGCGAGGCGCCGGCCGGCGGCTTTGTCGGAGGCAGAAGCATGGCTTTCCGGAGGCGGCGGCTCCTCGGCATAATCAGAATTGGGATGAGAACATTCCTCTGGTATGGTTTTGTGCTGTATGAGTGTGTTGTGTCGAATGTATCGAAATGTGTCGGCATTGGACGCAATGCTGGCGCTGGTCGGCCTTGTCGTTGTTTGGCGGCCCGCCTAGTGCCGCTTGCTGGACGACGTCTCGGGTGCGGCGGCGAAGTCGCGTGAGCCGCATGAGCCTCGCCGATACGGTGTTGCGGTCGCCGTGGAGCGCCGACGAAGCGAGCACTTCAGCGGATGCGTGCGGGCGTCTGTATGGTCCTCGGTATGCTGCTCACAGCTTGTGCGCAGTGTGCCGACGAAGTGGTTGAAGCCCACCATGGCAAGGAACCCGTCGGGCACTCGCCATGGCTCGGACCAGCGAGATCGAGGACGAAGAGCTGCTGCGGATCGTCGGTGTTGGATGAGAGCGAGTCTGTGCCGGTGCGGCTCCATCCGTAGCGGCAAGAGGCCCACCGCGTACGGTCGAAGTGAGTCTGCTTCGCCTTCTGCTGGTGACTGGGCCAGCACGCGGCTCTGCCCGCTCGTCGCATGTCTTCGTCGTCACCGTCGAAGTCGAGTCGAGCGCCTCGCATGTGGAGTGTTGGTCGCTCATCTCATCGCCGTGCACGTCTAATCCAGCTCTCGCCGGTCGATCGAGGCTGGCTGCTCCCGCCGTTGCAACGGATCACTTTCCAACATTCCCCGAGTCGAACACACGCGACCTGGTCCATCACGACACCGACAAGCGATCGCAGCAGGATGAGCTCAGCCACCGCCAAGCCGACCGCGGGCGTCAGCAGCCTGCCGACCTTCGCGCTCGAGCGCTACTTCGCCAAGTACGAGTTCTCGGCGCCGTACATCGCAGTAAGCCCTCCATCCACTGCATCATCGCTGGTTCATTGGCATGCCACGCTGACGATCTAATGACGGAGCACAGTGCGCGTCCGACGTGCAGGCGCTATCAATGGCAGAGGTGCTGGCACTCGCGGACGACGAGAGCAAGCGGCTCTGGGACAGTCTCCTGCTCATGTACACGGAGAGCCAGGGGCTGCCGCAGCTGCGCGAGGAGATCGTCAAGCAGTTCTACGCACCGGCGCTCACGACGGACCACGTCAACGTGCTGGTCCCGCAGGAGGGCATCTTCCTCAGCATGAATTCGCTGCTGACCGCGTCGGACCACGTGATCGCCGTCTCCCCGGCGTACCAGAGCCTGACGGCCGTCGCCGAGTCGGTTGGCTGCGAGCTGTCGCTCTGGAACTGCGTCAAGACGAGCGACGCGCGCCTGGTGTTCGACGTCGCGGAGCTCGAGCGGCTCGTCCGCCCCAACACGAAGTTGCTGGTCGTCAACTTCCCGCACAACCCGACGGGTTTCTTGCCCTCCCAGGACGAGTGGCGCGCCATCATCGCCTTCTGCGAGAAGCATGACCTGTTCCTGTTCTCGGACGAGATGTACCACGGACTCGAGAGCGAGCCGTCGTTGCAGCTGCCGCCCGCCTGCACGCTGTACAAGAAGGCCGTCTCGCTCTCAGGCATGAGCAAGACGTACGGCATGCCTGGCGTGCGCCTCGGGTGGATCGCGAGCCAGGACGCCGGCTTCATCAAGAAGCTCGGCGCGCTCAAGGACTACACGACCATCTGCAACGCGGGTCCGAGCGAGATCCTGTCGCTCATCGCGCTCCGCAACAAGGACCGCATCACGAAGCGCAGCCTCGACATCATCGCGGCCAACAAGGTGGTTGTCGGCGAGTTCATGGCCAAGCATGCCAGCCTCTTCGAGTACGCCGAGCCGGTTGCCGCGCCAATGGCGTTCCCCAGACTGCGCAACCACCTGGTTGCCGAGTACGCCGAGAAGCTGGTGCAGTCGACCGGCATCCTGATCCTCCCCGGAGAGATGTACGGCGACGAGACCTACCGTGAGCACTTCCGCCTGTCGCTGGGCCGCACCAACATCCCTGAGATCCTCGCGCGGTGGAGTGAGGCTATCGAGAGCGAGGCATCCGCCTGAACGCGACCGGAAGTCACGAGCAGGAGGTTGAACGAACGACGTAAAGGTTAAGCTACCATTCCAACCATGTTCTTTCGAGCTAATACGTTCTCCCGGAGATGCGATCGCTGCTACTACTCCGTCCGCCGCCCGTGTCAACCGCCCCTGCCCCGGACGTGTCGAACAGGTTGCGCACCGAGGCGGCAGCGGCACCCATGCGCATGCGGAAGCTGGGCGAGCGCTCGCGCATGTGGTCTCTGCTTGCATCTGCTCGCAGCCCGCCGACTGACCTGTGCTCGTCGCCTAGCGCTCTGCCTCCTCTTCCGCTCGATGTCACGGCTTCGATCGGTGGCCGCACACCTTCGCCGCTCTCGGCGCTATCAGCCGGTGGTGGGGACACAACCGAGGCGGCGCGTTCGTCCGCCTCGACGAACTCGACCAGGTACGTGTCCATTTGTCCGTGGTTGGTGAAGGCGGCCTTGCGGTGGAACGTGCATCGGATGTCGGGCATGTCCTTGACAACCTCCATGACGATAGGGCTCACGAGAATGCGCTCGGGCACGCCGTTCGACTCGAGCTCGTTGGCCGTGAGCGCGTCCGGGCCCCACATGTCGTAGCGCAGCGTCGTCGTGCCGATGACGCCGCCGATGATGTTGCCGATGTGGATGCCGATGCGCATCTGCAGCCGCTCGCCCGTGTTCGGGTCCTGCACCTTGCGCACCTCCTTGTGCATGTCCCGCGCCATGGCCAGGAGATCCCGGATGTGCGACCGCACGTGCATCTGGAACTTGTGCTTGATGGTGCTCCGCCGCGCCAGCATCGAGCTCGCCAATGGCCGCATCCCCGGCGGCGGGATCAGCGGCATCGCCCCGACGACGTCCGTCGACGCGGATCCCTCCGACGACCCGGCGGTGTTGATGCCCAATGGCAGCACGCGGTTGCTTGTGCCTCGTGTCATGGAGGAGAGGGTTGTCACGCCCGTTGACCGCGGGGAGGTGGCGCTGCTGGCATCGCTGCTGCTGCCTCCGCCTCCGCCCTGGTTAGCAAAAGCCGGTCCGAGGCTCATGTCGACGTAAGGCAGGCCGGAGACGATCACGTACGCGTCGCCGATGGTCTGCATCTTGAACACGCCGTGCTTCTCTGTCAGCTTGTCGAACGCGCAGAAGAGCGACGCCAGGATGTGCACGACCTGCGCCGTCGCGGCCTGCGACGCGATTGTCGTGAAACCCTTGATATCCGAGAAGAGGATGCCGACCTGCTGGTGTTGGTCGCACACGGTCTCGCCCTCTTTGAGCCGCATGACGACGGCGGCGGGCAGCATCTGGTACAGCATCCGATCGGCGTTCATCGTCTCGAGCTGCGTGCGCGTTTTGAGCCAGATCTGCCGCCGCGTGAAGAACTCGACGCTCTGGGACGCGATCAGGTTGGCAATCACCGACAGGTAGGTCAGCACGATCGGGTAGCTGCGCTTGAACTTCTTGTTGAATCGCTCCGGGTCTTGGTAGTACAGGTCCAGCGCCACCGGCGTCGTAGTTGTCACAAGCAGCAGCGCGAACGCGTTGAACAGAATGGCGTGTCGGTGCAGCACTGAGCCGCCGTTCGAGACCACGAACATGACGAGCACGAGGTCCAGGCACAGGTTGACATACCGCGGGGATGTGTCCACTTCGAGGATGAAGTTGAGTCGCCACAGCAACGTCTCGCTCACCGTGAACAGCACTAGGCCAAGCGTGTAGAGACCCATAAGGATGTTGCGGATCTTGCGCTCCGTGTAGAACACGAACTCGTCGCGAGTGCGCCGGGCAACCCACAGCGTGAGCAAAATGTACAGGAGTCGCGCGAGCATGACACCCGTGAACGAAGCCTGCAGCTCGTTGCCGTCCGTCCATTTGGAGTACGTCTGCTCCAGCACCTGGACCATCATGTCGCGCGCGCAAGTGAACCCGGCGTAGAAGGCCAGGACGATGAGGGTCGTGCGCGCGCCTTCGACGCGGTCGTACAAGGTGGTCTCCAGGTACTTGTGCTCCATATCGGGGTCTTTGAACAGCAATACCCATCTGTTGATCTCGGACTGCATCGCGCGCTCGACGCTCCCGCTCATCCCGCTTCGCTCCGCGCTTGGCGGTGGCGTACCCAGCAACAAGCCGATCGGGTTCCACCGCTTCCACTTCACCCGCGCTTTCTGCAGGATGCGGTTCTTGGTGGCCACCAAGAAGTCGGTGTCCAGTGGTCGTCGCAGGCTTGAAGTCGACATGAGAAGAGAGTCGCGATTGAGAGACAACTCAAGCTGTCCTTGCAGTGCCGAGCGGGCGATGTCGGACAGCGGGACGCCGACCAGGTACGTCGTCATAACACCCTTACCCTTGACGTTGATTTCGCGCTCGTCGAAGCTGAAGTGGCCCACGAGCTTCTTGTGCGTGACGTGCGAGATCTGGCACCGGCCGGAGATGCCCGTCGACTGCATTCGAGACGCAGTGTTGACCGTGTCGCCGAACAGCGAGAACTGCTGCTTCTTCATGCCAACGAGTCCGCTCACAACCCGCCCAGAATGGATGCCGATGCGGAGTTTGATCCCATTGCCGTTCGAGGCGCGGCACTTGTCGAGGCAAGCGAGCATGTCGAGCGCCATCGCGACGGCACGCAGCGCTGCCTCGCGGCCCTGGTCCTTGCCCTGCAAGCCTGCGCACGCCATGTACGTCTTGCCGACCGTCTCCATCTTGCGGACGCCGTGCTTGACGCAGATCTGGTCAAAGAGCGAGTAGACGCGGTCGAGCAGCGAGACGACCTCCGTGGGGCTGAAGCGCGTCACGAAGGACGAGAAGTCGGCGATGTCACAGAACAGAATGGTCACGTCCTTCTCGTCCTCGCTGATGAGCGCCTCTCCACGCTGCATCCGCTGCACCACGTGCTCCGGTAACATGTTCTTGAGGATCTGCGTCGAGCGCTTCTGCTCGATCAGGAGCGACCGACTCTGCAGGAAGTCTCGGCGCATTGAGATCTGCAGGGAGTAGCACGAGTACCCTCCGAACGCGATCACAAACGCGAGGTAGAGCGAGAAAAGCAGCAAGTCCAGCACCTCGGTGCCCGTCTTGCTGCGCAGCCCGAAGAGAAGGTAGAAGAGGAAGTTGTAGATCACGAGGATCAGCGCGTAGAGAAACTTGGCGCGGATGACTACGAACAGCACGATCGGGTATAAGGCAGCCGCGAACTTACCCGTGTCCGAGATGGTGAGCGTGATGACCATACCAACGACGCAGCACGGCAGCAGGATCGAGACTTGGTAATGGTTCACGAAGTACTTGGTGCGTGCGAAGCGGATGATAAGCAAGTCGAACACAAAGTAGGCAACTCGGATCCACACGTAGGACGAGTCGCCCTCCCAGAAGTACTCGTACACGGCGTAGACCGGGATGACCAGCGACACAATCTTGAGGCACAGGATCACGCGCACACGCTCGCGAAACGCGAACGTAAACTCGTACTCGATCTCGAGCTGCTGGTGCTCTTCACCCATGAACTCGAGCGTCAGCGGGTGCACCGAGGGCTGGACATTGAGCGATCGTGAGCTGTGCGCATCATCTTCTTGCGACAACGGGTCTGGCAGGCCAATCTCCTGCGCGAGCTCGCGCTGGACAGAGACGAGCTGCTTGGACAACTCATCGTGCTCTGTTGGTCGATCGAAATCTCGGAATCGATGACTCCAATCTCCATCCAGCAACCTCCCAGCCACTGCGCTCAATCCGTTGCTTGACGGCAGCAGAGCGCCGTCATCGGACCTCGTGGAGCTCAGCTTCATGGAGCGCGCGTTGTGCAGCGCAAAGTCCGAGTCGTCTGGTTTGTCGGACGTGTCGATACCAATCAAACCGCTGTCGATTTCGCGGATGATGTTGCTGCTTGACGGCAGGTACATTTGCTTCAGGTACGTGATCGTCAAGTCAAAGCAGACGCATGACACGGAGGTGAGCAGGAGCAGCATCCAGTACAGCGTCTCTCGAAAAAGCACCGGCGCGATCCCGCTGAAGTCGCGGAACACGTCGAATGTCGGCAGAAGCCGGCTCGCTTGCGAGTAAGCGGCGACGAACACGAGAAACACCGTGAAGCCGCCAAGAAGAGAGGCGTAGTGCAGTCGCGTCCAGCGGTGCAGTCGCTGCATCACTAGCGCCGCCTTGAGCGAGACCGTGATGACCAGTGCTCCATAGACTGCCGTTCCGTCGGTGAACAGGCCATTCGCAATCCCTTCGCGGGATACAATAGCGTTTAGGATCCCCATCGAGAAGTAGTAAACGATTGCCGAGTGTACGAGCGCGTTGCCGATCCATAAGCCGAGCGTGGAAGTGCTCAACTGGCTTCGTTTCAGCGAGTCGCGGTACACAAGCGGGTACTTGAGCACCGACACGTCACGGATGTCTTCGTCGATGATACCGAGCACAAAAATTGGCAGGAGCGTGTAAAGCACGTTCCAGCCAACCATCAGATACGACTCGTACAGCGTCTGCCCCGAGTACGCGTTGTCCTGCGAGAAGGCGAACAGCGTCATGATGAGGACCATGTTCTTATAGAACGAGAACAAAATGACGTTGGCGATCCGCCGATGGTTCCAGCGTCCGTGCACGAGCAACAAGCGCGAGATGTGCTTGAACGTCATGATGGCAAAGTCGGCTGCTCGGACGGCCTGCATCCCCTCGTGGCCGTGAATCCCAACACCCACATGCGCTTCTTGGATCATGCTGACATCGTTTCCGCCGTCACCAATGGCCAGTGTCAGAGGAGAGCCGGGGGCTGACTTCATGAGACCAACCACCTGAGCCTTTTGCATGGGGCTGAGGCGGCATGCAACGACGGAGCTGCACTGAGACGCTAGCTCGAGGAAGAGTTGCTGAGACGGAGGAACCAGCCCTCCTTCGGTGAGTCCCCGCCGCGCGGAGCCGTGTCGAGACGGCTCTCGCTTCTGAGAAGTGCGCGATGAATATGACGGGGGAAGCATCGAGTGGTTGTGCTGCGCCGTCAGTGACTTGAGCGAGTGCGCATCACTCAAGCGTAGTGGACTGGCGTCTCTGTCGCCAGTGAGCGTATCGGGCCGGATGAGAAGGCTCGGGTCCGGAGCCGACATGAGCGCCGACTCAAAGCGTGACAGCTGCTTGCTGGTCCCAATCGATGACACCACACTTTCTGCAAGGAGGAGTTCAAGCGTCTCGCCGTTCACGACCAGCGAAATGCTGCGCGAGGCCACTCCTGGATTCCATACGCCTTCTCGCTTGAGCTTGCGCCGCGCCTTGGCAATCTCGTCCAGACAGTCCTGCTTGGTCTTTCCCTTGATGATGACCATTCTGCTTCTCTCCCTGATGAGCCCGCACATCTGCGCAACAGATATCGCGGTTTCGTCCTTGTCGCCCGTGAGCATCCACACGTTCACTCCGGCTTCGCTCAGCTGATTGATACAATCCTTCACACCGTCTTGGAGCAAGTCTTCGACGCCAGTGGCACCCAGCAGGTACATTGGCTGCTCAACCTTCCTCGCGGCCTCGACGCAGAGCTCTTCACGGTTGGTGAGCGACCGTCGCGCCATGTCGTACTCTATCTTCCATGTGTTGTACTCTTCCTGTTTCAAACGCCGGTAGCCGAACAGGAGAGTCCGGAGAGCCATTGCGGCGAAGTAGTGCACGTGCAGCCCCAGCTTGCTAATGTCTTGCGCATTCAAGGCGTTCGCGAACATGACCGTGTCCGCTCCTTTAGAGAACACGAAAATGCCATCATTGGACTCCTGTGAGCGCTGCGGCTCGGGTGCGTTTTGCTCGGCTGACTCGTCTGTGGCTAGAGAGCGCTCGAGGTCGGAGAGGCTGTCACTTGGATCGAATGCTTGCTGCTGTTGTTCGTTCCCATTGAGCGAGTTAGATTCCTCATCGTCGAGAGCACTGGCATCGTCCTCGGATCGGATTTGCTGGACCACCACCGACATGCACTTCCTTGTGCTGTCAAACTCGTTCACCGCGAGTAGGCGGTACGTCTCTTTCTGCCCAAAGATTTGGATATGGATCAGGTCGCCGTCGCGGCGCTCGTAGATGCAATCGAACTCAACGGCAGCATTGAGCAACGCCACTTCATCTGGGGACGACCCAAAGTATTTGCGATCCACTTTGGCGGATGGGAACGTGTCCGTAGCTTCAGCTGCAACTGTGAGCGGGTGAGATCCATTTCGATCGGCATTCTGAAGAGCGGTAGCAGTTTGGCTTTCGGATTCCGACTGCTGACCAGTCTTCGAGTGGGCACTCACCGAGCTTGAGCGCTCTTCAAGCGTGACAGACGCCGAGTGGCACAGCAGCAGGCATCGGAAGAATGGGCGAGCCAGCTCGACAGACAAGTGCTCCTTGCCCAGGTACTTGTGGGGGTTGTGGACCATCTTGGTCAAATAGGAGTACGAGCGCACTTCCTTCTCCGACAAGAGCTTCTCATCGGACGATCCGGTGTCACGACTTGAAGTCGAACCGCCGTGAGAGCCACCCTTCGACGGTGCAGGTGTCGAGGTAAACTGCTTCATGTGTTTGGCGACACTGACGTCGTCTTCGTGGCTTTGATCAGAGGTGCGCGGGATCAGGAGCTGTCGCAAACTCATGCTCGTCCCGTCGAAGATGATGCCACCAATGCTGCAGGCCTTGAACAACATCTGGTTCTTCGTCAGCGTGCCAGTTTTGTCGCTAAACACGTACTTGATCTGCCCGAGGTCCTCATTCACGTTGGATGTGCGCGCCGTTACCGAAAGCCCCGTATCCGAGCACTTCATCTTTGGATCGGACTCGATTCGCCTCGCTTGGTACCACTTGACGACCTCGAGGCTGATGTAGAGTGAGATTGGCACCATGTTGTTGTACAGGATCAAGTACGTGACCCAGGCTTCGACGAAGAATGCTGGGCGGAACTCGCCGAACAGCAAGAACAAGGGTGATGCACCTTTTCGCTTCTGCACACTGGCTGCGAGGATGGATGCCTGGATCGAGCTGATGCAGCACACCACGAAGAGCACGAAGAAGATGAGCAGGATGCACCGGTTGGCGATGCGGTCGAGGCGGCTGAATTTGGACGGCACGGCTTTCATGTTTTGAACCAGCTTGGTATCGTTGCCAGCGCCAACCACGACGCCAACGACCCACTTGGTGTTGCAGAGCTTCATACCACGGAGCATCACGTTGTCGATACTAATCGGGATCTCGTCGGGTTTTTCTGAAGGGATTGCAGCTTCAGAGTCGACGACAATGGGCATGGCGCTCAGATTCCCGTCGCGCGACAGCGAAGACTTCCGGTTGTAGCTAGCGGACATGAGGCCGTCAAAGCTGTACAGGCGTTTGTTGGGCAACTCGCATTTGATCTCAGCGCTGATGATCTTGCCAAAGTCATCGACGCTGCGAGGAACAACGCGGTTCCACCGAAGACAGTGGCGCACTTTGAGATTGGACTCGCCGTCGAGGCTCGACGTCTCGCACATGGCGTCGTTGCCCTCGTTGCTGGACGCGAGAAGGACAATGTCGGCTGGTATTTGGCCGTGGTCGTAGATGCGCACCACATGACCCACACGTAGCTGCTTCCAGTAAATCGCCTGGAATAGAGGCGAAGACTTGCTACCAGCATCGCCCCCGTCGGTCATTGCAGGCTCTTGGTGCACCTTTGTGTTGCTTGATGCCGAGTGGTGATCGTCGATCCCACCGAGCACGTCCACCTTGTCATTGTTGACGATCCAGTCCTGCTGGTGGCGAACGCGGTCCTCCAGGCCCTCCTTGACCATAGTCGCCAGCAGCACAAGCGTGAGAGGACCAATCGTCGAGTACTCGTTGGTCGGAGACAAGTTCGTTGTCAGTTGTAGCAGCGAAATGACGAGGAAGTAGAAGTTGGCGATGCGGCGGAACTGCTCGAACAGCGACTTGGGCACAAAGTTGACCGCCGAGTACTTGGACGTGCACACGGCGTTCATGTGGTACGGGTCGCCTCGGAACGCCTTTTGCATGTACTCGGCGTACGCTTGCGTGCGCGCGGCCTCGTTCACGAACAGCGCGCGCATTTTCAGGCGCTCGTCGACCTCTGCGGCTACCATCGAAGGCGCGTTGGCGACTCGGTTTCGCTGGACCAGCGCCGTGACCCAGGCCCACCGAGAGGGCGGAGGCCTCTGACCGCTCCCCATGTCCATCACTACTGAGGGAGAGGCCCCAGCGGCCGCGCTCGGGGTTGGAGCGACCGCCTCGGCCACGCGCAGCGCCGACGCCGAGTCCTGCGACATGGTCTTGTCGTCTGCGATCCCGTATGGCTGCGTCAAGAAGCGCGGCATCCACTAGCTGCGCGCTGAGCTCCGGTCGCGTCCGCCGCGTCGTCCACCTAGGCGCTCCTGGTGATCGGCTGCAGGCGGGCAGCAGGGGCGGCAAGGCATCCACGGACGTGTCCGCGGGCGGACTGGGCGACTGCCGCACCGCCGACGCGACCGCCACCGCGACCGCCACGGCAACCGCGCGCGCGTATTGATAGCCGGCGGGAAACGCGACGAGCGCTGCGGTTTTGCCAGCCCCGCAGCAGCCGGACGGCCGACCAGAGACCGAGCCATCTATTCCGGGCACCGCCCGATCCGTTTCGGGCACTTGCTATCGTCAGGTGCGTGGTCCACGCCACGCCTCTTCGGGATGGCTACAGTTCTGTAAGAATTGTGTGGCGCACACTGTTTTCCCGTCTCATGATGCGACATGTCAGTACTTTCTCTTTGACGCCCAATCGCAGTCGTGCATTTCAAATATGGGA